>PVJC01020530.1:0-29095 GCA_004026665.1 Murina feae
CTCAGCCCGGCCTGTGCCCTCTCGCAGTCTGGGACCCCTCGGGGGATGCCCACCTGCTGGCGTGCCTGACCAGCCTGGGTGAGGGGCTTTAAGGCTGCCCACAGCTCCCATTGCCCAACGTCCCAGCAAGGCCGGCTGGATGCAGATTTCCGGAGTTTTTTCTCCTATAATTGATACTGTTCCTTGATACACTGTAATTCATACACTGTTCCTTTAAGGCGGCCTTCTAACTACTAACGAAGCCTCTGCTTCACCTCGCAGCGTCTATAATGAAACAATTGTTATTTTTACTGGTTAGGCCGGAGCTGCTCTTTCCTTCAGCTCCGGAGGATTCTGATTGTTACAATGTTTCAAAAAGCTGTGTTTCGCTAGAGGCAGTTTAATCGGAGCTGAGCTGAAGGGCTCAGCTTCACTTTCGCTGCTGCCGCAATGGAAAGGGCTGTTTACTCAGGTCCGTGAGTGGCGGCCGCCATGTTGGCTGGGCTAATTTGCATATAGCCGCTCTGATTGGCTGGTGGGCGTGGCTTACCCTGTCTCGGAGAAACGGTTAATTTTAATATTTCGCTTTTATTAGTTTAGATTCTGTGCAAGGAGGAACTGAAAACTAGGTAAATAGAAAGGTAAATAGAAAAACTACCCAGGGATTGAAGGGTTGTATCAACACACACATAGAACCACTTGGCAAAAGATGGAAGACTTACTACTCAAACGATTTTTTAGAATCTTTGACCAACCATTAGTGACCAATCACTAAGTGACCAATCACTTAGTGACCAATCAATAAGCTGACTGAGCAGACAGCTTAGTAGTCACATACTATAGGGAATATAAACTTTACAGAGTTAGTTATGTAAGTTTTTTTAGAAAGAGAATATATGCACACTAGCAACAACAAATCATAGTGTTCTAATTTCCAAAGTTGCCACATTATTACCTAAAAAGCTCAATTATCAATAAAAAAACAAACAAATCTATGAGACCCATAAAGAAATAGAAAACTATGACCTATCACAGGAGAAAAAAATAGTCAATGGAAACACTTTCTGAGTGAGCATAGATATTGGAATCATTGGACAGAAAGTTTAGATCTGCTTTTAAAAGTGTATTCAAACAACAAAAGAATTAAAGAATAATGTAAAAGTGATGTTTTACCAGAGACAATAACAATAAATTATTTAGAAACAAAAAAAAATAAGAAATTTTGGAGTTAAAGAGTAAAATAATAGAAATGACCATTTCACTACAGAGGGGTTTAATGTCAGATATGAACTAGCAGAAAAATGAGCAAACTTGAAAATAGGTGTATTGAGATTTTCAGTCTGAGGAACACAACTGATAAAGAATAAATATTAATGATTAGTGCCTCAGAGATATGTAGAACACCGATAGGAATTCCAGCATGCTACAATGGGATTCCAGAAGGAGAATAAAGAAATGCCCCCCAATAGCTAATCTAATAAAAGAGTAATATGAAGATTGACCACCACTCTGAGACACATAAGCCACGTGCATCAGCCAAGCCATGCCTCCCAGCCAATCAGAGCAGCTGTATGCAAATTAACCCAGCCAAGATGGAGGCCGGCAGCCACTGAGCTAGAGTAATCAGCAAGTTTCCGTTGCAACTGCCTGCCTAGGTTGGCTGAACCTCTGCTCATGGTAACAATGTTATAGAAGCCACAGAGCTGAAACAAACAAGAGGCTTCTTTACCTGCCTAGGCCTCTGCTCAAGATAACAAAGTTTTAATTACAGAAGATAAATAAAGCCCAGAAACCTGATTCCAGCCAGCTTCGCTGGGACGTTGGGTCAATGGGAGCTGTGGGCAGTCTGAAAACGGCCATCAGCCCTTCACCCAGGCTGCCCAGGTACCCCAGTAGAGACCCAAACCCTGAAGGGACTGTGGGCAGCCTGAAAACAGCCATCAGCCCCTCACCAGGCATGCCAGCAGGTGGACATCCCCCAAGGGGTCCCAGACTGTGAGAGGGCACAGGCCGGGCTGAGGGTCCCGCCCCCCCCCGAGTGCACAAATTTTTGTGCACCGTACCCCTAGTGTGTGTGTGTGTATGTGTGTGTGTATATATGTGTGTGTGTATATATATATATATATACACACACACATATATATATGTATATATATATGTATATATATATGTATATATATATATAGTTACAGATATAGATATGATTAATGATGGTTGAAAAATTCTCAGATTAGATGAAAACATTGTTCTTCATTAGAATAACTTCAATTACAATTTGACATTAAACAAGAATTATTTCAGTCTCTAGAGACTGAATTGAAATGCACAATTGAGTTTGAGTAAATTTTAAGATGTATTACAAGCTTATTTTTCAATTTAATATTTCTTCTCCAGTTGCTTTTCCAAAATTTATCTTTTTTATCTACTGCCACATTCAATAGATTTCTTAATTTAATAATTATCTATTATCTATCTATCTACCTATCTATCTCTATTTTTAACCTAAAAATAAAAGAACAAAGTGAGAGGCAAGGAGCATTTATTTGAGATCCCCCAAAATCAGGAAGCACTGATTCAAGAAGAAACACAAATAGCATTCTGATTATGATTTGGAGGCAAAGGGTATTTATGAGAATGGGAACAGGAATAATTAAATAAATACATGAAAGGGATTTCTATGGGTATTAATAAGCTAAGGGAGAAATTCCTATAGTTGCAGTAAACTGACACAGTAATACTAATTCAATAGATTTTTTAAAAAATTTTTCAGTCTAGTGGTCATGATATCTGCTTTTCTGCTGGCTTTACAAACAGTTGTTGCAATGCAATGCTGCCTTGGATCCAAAGGTTGAGCCCAGTTTTAACATTCCGAAGGTTTGAGGAGTGTCATGCAAGGCAGAGTTCCTCTGGGATATCAGCTCTGATCCCATATTATTGTGGCTTTGTTTATATTATTTATTTATTTTATCCATTCATTCATATCCATCTATCCACCCATCCACCTATCCATCCAATCACTTATCTACCATGTATTTATCAGAGGAAATAATTCTTGTTTAATGTCACAGAATATATTATCTCTTCATTGCATGTTAAGTATTCTTAAGAACTTTTTTTTTCCTTTTTGCTCTTCTGGCATTTTACAAATCTATTTGTAAAATGTGCTAATTTCCATAGTTCAATGAAATGCATAATAAAGGCAGATATCTGTCTCCTGTACCTGGAAATGTTCCCTTCGCGACTAATTTTTTCTCTTTACTTGAAGATGAATGCAAATGTTTCTTCCTTAGGAAGTATTTCCTTTTTGCATATGTCTAAAGAATGCAGTGAAATTACTGATCCTATTTCTTACTCATTCTTTAGTTTTTAATAGGATATCTGAAATCTCCATTTCCATTTTTACAATTGATCTGAGCATGACGCTTTCAGGCTAATGTTAACAACATTGGCTGAACAAAATCAAATGCTTTATCCTTTTAAAAATAGTTCTCTAGAAAAATCATGCTTCACAGCTATATTTATCATGTCTCTTTCCAATTGACTACCCACAAAAAGTCAAGTGCCTCTTGAAATCCTCAACCTAAATTATACTGCTTTGTTGGTAAATGCAGAGATTTACTAAAGATTAACAACCATTTGAAGCCCATTTAGAGACAGGAATGATGCTATATTTTCTGAGTTCTTTTAATATAATCCCATTGTGTTGAAAATATTAGTTTCTTTGTGATTGACTTTTTACAACTTCATATTGAAAGTAGAATGGTTCACTAAAATATACTTTTGCTACATCAATGAAATGGCTACATATTTTAAAATGTGAATATTTTTTTTAAAAAGTATCTGTTTTACCTTCTGAGTTTGAACCTACATGGTCCATTACAGGGCTGTTCCAGAAATATGCCTGAGCAGATTAATGTTAAAAACATTAAGTACTCATTCATTATTAATTTGAAATATTTACTTCACCTTTCAAGGGCATTTAAAATGTTGCTAAAATTTAATAAATTAAGGAATTTTGAATAAGGTATTAAAAACACACAGAAAGCAGTAGCAGAATTTCTGTGATTCATGCATACAATTGATTTATGAGCTTTCTAACCTGCCTTCTTGTATAAGAAAGAAGAGTAATCTGAGTCCCTTAGAGGATAATAATACTTGCTATTGAATTATTCTCCACATGAAAGTTACATGCAGTAATATCTTGTTCCCTCTTTTCCAAATACAGTAAAATATGCTTAGAGCTAAATCCTATAATGCTTGTGATGGCCAATTTTATGTGTCAATTTGATGGGGCTGAAGGATGCCCAGATAGTTGGGTGTGTCTGTGAGGGTATCTCTGGAAGAGTTTCGCCTTTGAATCAGTAGACTGAGGAAAGAATCTTGCCTTCACCAATGCATGAGAGCATCATCCAATCCACTGAGGGCCTGTGTAGAATGGAAAGTCAAAGGAAGGTCAAATTCTCTCTCTGCTTGATCTGAGACATCCATCTTCTCCTGTCCTTGGACATAGGTGCTCGTAGTCCTGTGGCCTTCTCATTCAGAACAAGGTATACATCATCAGCCTTTGGACTTGGACTGAATTACATCATTCATTTTTCTGGTTCTCAAAATGGCAGGTTGTAGGACTTCTAGGCCCCCATAGCTACGTGAATCAACTCCTCTAATAAATCTCCATACACATCTGTTTATGATTTATCTTGATAATTCCCCAAATCATAACATTTCATGTAATTTTCATTGTAATTAATGTGCATTTCATAGAGGCAAATAAAAATAGAATGTCTTACCTTCATTTAAGGAACATTGTTAATGTTCCTCTGTTAAGAGGCAAGGTCTATCTGCCTTCACCTTGAACTGCAGTGAATGGGACATTTTATAATTGTTAAGGCTATCACAAAAGTTGTACAGCCTCTGTCAGGTTTGGAACCTAGTGTCCATGGTGGGAGAAAGCACACATCCATATAAAATCTGTGTGAGCATCAGTAACTGAAAGGCATTATTCAGTCCCATTAAGATGCTACCTTTATCTATTTCTATCACAAAAGAGGCTTTTATGTAGCTATAAAAATATGATGGACGGGGCAGGTTTTTTTTTTTTTTTAATAGAAAAAAGGGATGGTTAAGAGGCATTTTTTCAGAATAAAAAATACTATTTAAAATATTTTTGGAATTTGAAAGGCAAAAGGCTGAAGATTTTGTAGTCTCTTGAGTAGAAGTATAGGCAACGACATGATTTTTGGAAAGCAAGATGGCTTCTACCTCTCACTCTACAGGCAGGATAGGAATTTTTAATAATGATGTATCCTTTCCCTCTGATGCCCTGATTCAAACTGTCAGTGTTGGTCTGTGGGATCACGTTTTTCTGTGTTCCTCCAGGGGTACTTGGCGTCTTCTGGCATGGAGGAAAGTATGACAGACACAGGTCATCTTAGTTCACAGTCTCTGACATTTCTTGAACCTAGAAACTTCAACAAGCCCTTTGATCCGACTTTTGGGTTGATCCTAATAATATCTGTGGGGGAAGGTCAAGGAGAAAAATAAAGGAGACATATGTACTATTTGTAATATTTTAAACAATAAAAAAAATAATATCTGGGGCTATAATTTGGGCTGTTTCCTAGTCTACCCTAGCTAACTGAACGTAGGGTTGAATTACATGTGAATTTTCTTTCACTCTCATCATTTCGCAGGTAAATGGAAGAGTACAGGCTTATTATCTGTGCATATAAAATATTTATAATTATCAAATATTTTATATTCATAATAGCATTTGATGCACATTTTATTTAGGACACTGTTCACATGTCACTTTCTCAGAGGGCCTTTTTGGATCACTACAGGATCCATTTTCTTGCCTATTTTATTCTTAGATATTTTATCTAATCATTTCATTTTCTTTTAGTCCATGATTTTCTCTTTTTCACTGGAATGTGCACTTCACAAGAGCAAAGGATTTTGTTCCTTCTATTTACCACTGTATATCCAGAATTGTATCTAGTACATATTCAGTGCTCAAACTGTAATTATAATTTTTAACTAGTCTTGCAGTGCAGATATGGTACATTTAGTGATGAGGAAACAAATTCATTAGGGCCTCTAAATTTGCTTAAGGGACAGAGCTAATAAGTAGCATAATCTATTTGTCCTTGCTCCTTTCTTTCTGGGTACCTCTAAAGGTTACTTTGAAACAAAATTCAATTACATTTGTTATTTGGAAAATATGGTTTGCTTTGCAGAGGAATCTGAAAACAATTAGTGTCATTAACCAGTTAAAGGGGACAAACATTTTTTATGGCTAGACATAACATGAGTGATATAGAAAAAGGACCTTTGGGATTGCCCTGGATGCAGTGAAGTGTCAAGTTAGAAAGTTCTGTAGCTCAGGATTCCCTAAAGAGTTATTTTAGAGGTTTTTAAAGGAAGCTTCTTGCTAAGCATGTCAGACACATCTCCAAAACAACTTCATCTGTTGGTTTCTTTTCCTAAACACCAAAATCACAGCATTCTACTATATTTCCATTGTAACTAGCATGCATTTCAGAGAGGCAAGTCACGATAGATATATTTTCTAGTTATTTATTTATTTCTTCTAGCTTTTTGATATCCTCAGTTGTTTCTCCTGCGAAGTTTGTTGCCTTCTATGTGGCTGTAGATTTTGAGAGAAACGCAGACATATCAGAACCCACACAGAGTGCATATATTTATTTCTATGACAGTGTAGTACTTTTGAGAATGCTACGTGGCTTTCTGTTTCACGAAACATCAAACATAACCTGTGGATAATGTGCTTGCCTGACATTTTCAAAAAAAAAAAAAGCATGTCACTTTTTGAAACTCTCAGCAATTTACTCAAGAGCAGTTAGAGTTTCTTACTTGCTATTCCAAAGCAGCAACCTTAAGTTGTATTGAAGGGGAAGTTAAAAATGTTCGCCAGAAGAAATCACTCTCAATAGCTTTCCATCTGCCCCTTCTAAAGCTGTACAAAACACATGGACGCTAAGCTAATATGAGTTTAAGCACTTTGTAAGGACACCCCCTGTGTACTCTTCACCCAGCACTCATTCAATTCCACTTGCTTCTCTTAGGCCTGGAAGAGGTGAGCAAATTGCCACAGGCTATAAAAATAGTTTCAGGATAGGAGTTTACACCCTTTTAAAACACTCAGAAGAGGCACATCTTAGTAGTGAATTGTTTCCTTATTTGCCCCTTCAGACCACTTTTCAGGCTGAAGAATGATACGCCAGCTCTCAGCAGTGAGTGCCAGCACCCAAAGGTTCAGAACAGAATCCTGGAGGGAACCTGCATGTCCTCGTTCCTGTGCACGAGTTCAGCAGAGCCTCCAAGCACAATTTTCCCGTCCATTGTCCATTCTTCTCCAAGGGATCAGCATACGCCTGTTCTTGGAACAATAGCATAGTGCTTTGATTTGATCTTGACCATTGGTGCGCAAGTGCCAGGGGTGCCTGGAATGAACCCTGGCTGACTACTTACTGGACGCATGACTTTGAACAAGTTTCTTCATCTCTCTGTCCTTCAGTTTTCTCCCCTTCCAAATGGAGATTATAATAGTACCTTAAACCTAGGTTGATTGTTTTGCTTAACTCATTAAATGAATAAAAATTGCTTTGAACAGGACATAGCACAGAGTACTTGCATACGGATATTTGCTATCACCCGAGTCACTGCATGTGCGCGCACACACACACACACCCATGCATTTGTGGTTTCTTTCCTACTTTTTCAAAAATCCTAATTGTTCTCATTAATCTCATTAATCATTGTTTTGACATGCTAGATATTCTAATGTATGACAAGAGATCGTCAGGTAAAGGCTTGCTGAGTGTCAATGCCCCACATTCCTCCATACTGCTTAACCTAGTGTTCAGTAGAATCTTTCCAAGTCATTTATAGGCTCAAATATTTACTCTACTGTCTAGCAAAACAGACTTTCTATTCCCTATACTTTATACAAGTCATATTCTATTCTTACCATTTCCTCTAAATCTTTCCCTTGAGTGACCAACTCAAAATTTACTTCTATCATAAAACCTTTCTCAAATTCTCCAGTCAAAATGACTTTCTTCCTGCTTCAATTGTATTTTGGTTTGGTTTTATATCTCTTCCTTTTAAAAATATATATTTTTGAGGTATAATTTACCTACAGAGAAATGCTCAAATTTTAAGTTCACAGTTTCCTGAGTTTTGACAAGTGCATACACCTATGAAGTCTAGATGTATGCATTTCTATAGTTATAGAATGTTTTCTTCCCTCCTGAATGTTGTGTATGAGCTCCTTCCCAGGAAATCCCCACAATCTCTCTCAGGTAAATCTGTTCTGATGTACATCACCATACTTTAGACTTGACTATGTTAGAACATCTTATGAAATGAATTAAAGAACGCTAGACAATCATGATAGAGGATTATGCAGTAGTCTCTATTAAGTAATGCCTATATCTGAAGTCTCTCTTAAAGGAATCTGGCTAGGATATCACAATGTCTGGCACAGAATAAGTAATCTTTAATTATTTCAGTCGCGTTAATATTAATAGTGGGACTTCAGAGACAGCGATTTCACCTGCAATCAGACAAGAGTGACTTATATTATAAGCTGACATTTCCCTTCAACCTTACATGGTATTCATGTCTACTTATGTTTTAGAACTTATCCTACATTGCCATTGTGTCTATACCTATTCACTAAATCACGAAAGACAAACCCTTGGTCTTGAGAATAACAGGCTGGGCCCAGAGAGTACTTTATCTAGAATTTTGTTCAAAGTCTGCCTAGAATTTCACATAAAATGATGCCCTGACAGTGTTTACAGGGAGGGTAATGAAATGCCAATTTGCAGAATTTAGCACATATTCTGTATTATCTCACAGCCACCGAATTCGTAATATCTGTTCAATATGTGCAAGTAATTCAGCTTTCCCCAGGTATATAATTTTGTCAAAATAAATAAATATTCAAATCCCTCTTGGCTATGGGCTTGGTATACTGTTGAAAAAGAACTTTCCTGCATTTGAAATGAAGGGAATCTAAAATATTCAACATTGGCAATTTGGGACTCTAAGTCTCGGTAGATCGCATAAATTCAGATCATGCGTGGAAACTTCCTAATTGAATTTTCAATCAAGATCGTATAACTAACAAAAGCCACATGAATATTGCCTACATCTAAGTAGTCGTATACTTTGAAAGGCCATACACTTATTTCTTAACAGGATTCTCTGGGGTTCGTCCAAGCAAAGGTATAGAAAACAAAAATGTATTTCCCCTCACTGTTATTTTACATTCATTTTAATATATTACCCATCCTAATGACCCAGTCTAGTATCACATTTACACTCACATCACAAAGGTATGCCACAGCTGAGGCTGAATCTCGAGCATGGCTGCAACTCTAAAGGAAAACATTCCCAAAGGAAACATTCTGTGAGCAACACAAGATTTTGAATAAGAACATAGCTATGAGTCACATTACACATATGGAGTGCAAGTTCAGATATATTGGTGCAAAGAGGAGCTCATGTATGTACAGTCAGAATATATTTAACAATCGTTGCTTTCGCAATATCAGCCCAACAGAAAGATTTATTTGCCCTTGTGCCAGCCACAGGGTCTACAAAACCAAGTAAGACTGGCACCTTTCCTGCTTTCTCAGGACAGATACAAGAAAGAAATAATTACACACATGGTCACTGAATTTTTGACATGTGTGCGTAATACTGTCTGAGTATATTTAACATCTATTAAATGTCTGGCTTCTTTTTGTAGGTTCTCACTCGGAGCTTTGACCCTTATGCCGTTGGTATGGTTCGATAGTTCCCTGGTCTACAGAAGTTCAAGCATTGGAAATAGATGCTAAGTAGATGAGATCTGCTGGAGGCAGACATCTGACAGTAAAAAAATAAATGATAGCGGGCAACTCATAACAATGTAAAAAAAAGAGGCACGGAACTGTAGCTTAGTTCAATAATTCAGTATTTTTCCAACTTTTGTCTTTATGTATGTGATTTATTTTTTAAAGCAAATCTTACCTGGAAGTACAAATGAATGAAATGCATAGATGTAGGGCAGCTCAAAAACCAAAGCTGATAGATCTCAAAGAATGTTCCTCAGAAACTTTAGCTTGCCTTAAAAATAATACAATACTGTCTTGCCACTAACAAAAGATTCGGTTCGATTCAGTATCGCCTTTGAAAGATTACAACAGTATAAATAAAGAATTTACACTGACAAAATACAAAGAGAATTTGTATGGAAAAATCTTAGATTCTTGGTTCTTTCTTTTGCTGTCTTTTTGTGTATTAGTCACTATTGATGCTTCTAATAGCTTCCTATTGCTGTTGTAAAAGTTATCACATATTTAGAGGCTAAAGTAATACAAATTTATTATCTCCTGGTTTTTGAGGTCAGAAGTCTGATAAGACTCATAGGGCTTTAATTAAAGTGCCAGCAAGAGCTACATTTTTTTTTTTTCTAGAAGTTTCAGAAACAGTCTTATCTCTTATAGTTTCTACTAGCGGCCCGGTGCACGAAATTTGTGCACTGGGACAGGGGAGGGGACTGCAGCCTGGCCTGCGCCCGCTCGCAGTCTTGTACCGCCTCGGGGGATGTCCAACTGCTGGCTTAGGCCTGATTCCCCCCCTAAACCGACATTCAGACATCCCTCTCGTAGTCCGGAACCCCTTGCTCCTTACTGCCCGCCTGCATGCTGCTTCTTACCTTTGGGCTTGCTGCTCCTTAGTGCTGCTGTGAAGGCAGGAGAGGCTCCCGCCACAGCCACTGCACTCACCAGCCGGGAGTCTGGCTTCTGGTTGAGCGGAACCCCTTCCACCCCCCATGGGAATGTACTGATCACCAGGGGGCAGCTCCTGCATTGAGCACCTGCCCCCTGGTGGTCAGTGTCCATCATAGCGACCAGTCATTCTGCCAGTCACTCAGCAAGGTAGTTCCACTGTTCAATCGATTTGCATATTGGGTTTTATTACATAGGATAGGTTCAACTTTTATTAGCTAATGGGCCCTTTCCATTTTCTAATGGAAAGCATCCTTCTGACCATTCTTTCATGATCATATATTTTTCTTTTATTTCCTTCTTCTACCTCCCCTTCCACTTTTAAAGATTATAGTTGGCTATTTGAATAATCCAACCAAAACGAACAAACAAACAAAACCCCTGAAAACCCTTGGCTGTCAGGGCCTGGGAAGAATGCTGTATGGTCTTGGCTCCACCTTCTGGAATTGTGGCTACATCCTCTGAGTCATTTTCCCTTGTTCATAAATGGCCACATGCAGTTGCAGTTGAGTAGTTCTATAAGCACTTTATTTTTTGCTTGCTGAATTTTGGGAGTCTGTCAACCTTCTTTAATTTACCCTCTCTGCTCTCTTCAATCCTGCTAGCCGAGTTTCTGCTGGTGTAATGTTCTCCTGTATGGTAGATAAGAGGCTTCTGTCCAGAACTCTTCTAGGTAATCTCATCTCTAGTTTTGACTTTTATGGAGATAGCTGAATAGCTGAGGAGCTCCATGAGTCACATGCTAAAGCCTTTTATATGACCAAGTATTCCGACCACTTGTTCTTTTTTCTGCCGAGGTCCATTTGGATCGTTTATGGGACATACAGAATTATAACTTAAATCATTTATGGGACATACAGAATTATAACTTAAATCATTTATGGGACATACAAAATTATAACTTAAAAATCAGCCTGCTATATTTGGTCAAACATTTAATTAGCTTACTCCTAATGCCTTGGCATTGCCAGACCAAATTGTTTCTCGGGCTTTATAAGGCCCAGGGGCCAGATGTTCCCATCCCTGGTCTAGGGCATGCTTTCCTGACAGCAGATCTCTTAATTTTAGCAGTTTTTACAGTCTGGGTAGGCTGAGAATTTTCCAAATCTTCTCATTTCTGTGTGGTGTGTGTGCGTGTGAGTTTAGCAGTTCTTTCTTCAGTCTATCCCTTTTCTCTTGTGCTTTTCTATAAGCAGAAATAAGAAACCAGGACACATATTCAAATATCTGTTTGTAAATCTCTCCTCAGCTAAAACTCCACATCTTTATTTACAAGTCTGGATTCCACATAACTGCAGGATCCAATTCAGATAATGTTGCTACCACTTACAGGAGAATTTCTTTCCCTGTTTTCGATAATATTTCTTCTTTCCATCAGTGGAATTACCAGCACCATTAGCGTACGTATTCTTGCTGACAGTTTCTTCATAACAATTTAGACATTCTGTAAGATGATAAGTGTTTTCTAACCATGCTCCATATTTCCTCCTGAGGCCTCCCCAGGAGAGTCATTCATATTTATACAGGATGGGGCAAAAGTACGTTTACAGTTGTGAATACCTGAAACACTTGTTTTCTCTAGTATTATCATTTATTAATTATTGTATTATTTTTCATATGAATAACTGTAAACCTTTTTTGCTCCACCCTTTATTCTCATTAATAATCTGTTCCAGGCAATCTCGGATTTGTCTCTCATGCTCCTCAAAATTTTTCCAGCTTTTGTTTATTTGTCCCACTCCAAAGCCACTTCTACATTTTCAAGTATCTTACAGACATGCCCCACTTTCAAGTAACAACATTTGTATTCATTTTCTGCTTTTGCTACAATGAATTATCACAACCTTAGTGGCTTAAAGGACATAAATTTATCAATTTTGAAGGTCAGCAATCCCATGTGGAACCCACAGGGCTGAAATCAAGCTGTTGGCAGGACCATCTTTGTGGAAGCTCTAGAAAGTATCCTGCCTTTTGAAGATTCTCCAGCCTGCCCCCTTTCTTTGGCTTATGAGCTCCTCCGTCCATATTTAAAGACAGAAATGTCAGTCCAATTTCCATTCCTGCTGACTCTTCTGATTTACTCTTCCATTTGTAAGGACTTCTAGGACTTCTAGGGCACCCCTGGATAATCTAGGATAGTCTCCTATTTTAAGACCAGCTGATTAGCACCCTCACTTCATTGTGCAAGCTTTAATCTTTTTTTTTTTTTTTTTTTTTTGCTTTGTAACCTAGCATATTCACATATTCTAATGATTAGGACAGAGATATCTTTTGGGAATGAATAGTCTGTCTACCACAATGCTTTCTTTTCCTCTCCTCTTAAAAGCAATTTTACTGCTATGTTTTTAAGAAGTTGGTTTTGAGGTTTAGTGAATTTAAAATGACATATGTGAGAGATTTTTTTCATACTATAAAGTGGAAGGCTTAAGTTATTTTGGTTTTATATCTTAATTTTTTTGCTTTATATTAGAAAGATGACTTTAAGGCATGTTTAATTTTTTAAGTGGCATCTACTCTAATAAAAGTGCAATATTGAAATTGACCGTTTCTCTGGGATGCGTAAGCCATGCCCATCAGCCAATCAAAGTGGCTCTATGCAAATTAACCCAGCCAACATGGCGGGTGCCATCTGCCTCGCTGTAGGCCCAAGCCACCTTTCTCCTGTTCCCCAATCCCTGCAAGAGGACTGAGGAGCGGGAGAAGGGCAGCTTGGGCCCGCGGCGGGGCCTGCTTGGCTGCTCCCAGGTCCACTTATGGGGAGCAGGAGAGAAAGGCGGCCCAGGCCGGTGGGGAGAGACTGGCCTGACCAGGAGGCAGTGAACAGGCAGGGTTTTCCCAGCTGTCTGTTGGCTGGAGGAAGATGGGCAGTAGGCAAGCTTGGCAGACAGGCAGCACCCAGCCCTGGCCACAGCTCAAAAAAGAGAACAACATGCAGGGGAGGGCAGGAGTCTGAGAGATCAACCCAGGGGGGGTGCCTGCTCCAAGTCTCCATGGTGTGCCTGGGGGCAGGTCCCCAGCAGATAGACACACACAGGAGGACTGCTCTGAGCCTCAGATGCGGCTGGGTGCAGGCCCCCAACACACACTCATACACACACACATACACAAAAGGCGCCTGCCAGACTGGGACCATCATAGGACATCCACTGAGGGGTTCTGGACTGTGAGTGGGGGCAGCTGGGCTGAGGGACCCCCCCCCCCCGTGCATGGAATTTCGTGCACTAGGCCCCTAGTGTCTAAATAAAAAGGTATGCTTTTAAAAATTATTCCATTAGCTAATTAAGATAAAACTGGTAAGAATTACCAATAGTAATGATAGCATTTACTATTCTTCAGTAGTATCCTAGGCACAGTATTAGGTTCATTTTATACATTAGTTTCAATCCTCACAACAATCATGCAAACTAAGATGTACAATCTGCATTTATAGATGTTGAAACTGAAAGCAAGAATTATTAAATAGAACAACCTAACTCAGTCACAGTTATTCAGCAGCAGAAGCCGGCTTTAAGCTTTACATCTCAGTCTTTTCACATATACATAGTCTCTTTCTTATTACATGACAAAGAAAAACATTTTTACTTTTAACCTACTGAAGTTTATCTTATTTCTGGCATAGATCTTAACCATCTCATCACTAAAGCTTTCCAGGATGCCTCATCCTCCCGCGTAAGCATCAGGAAATTCCCGTTTCCAGGATATACCAAGAAGCCCACTTGCCCCAGCAAGAAGTCAGGACACAGGGACACCCCAACGATAACAACACCACTCTTTTCACAGTAAAAAGCCTGCCTCCCACTCATCTTTCCTGCTCATCTTTCTGTCCCTAAGTGCAGCCTCTGTGTGACCCTGCATGGTGTGCAGTGTCCTCATCCCCTGGGCTGTGGGTGTATGGCACTAATAACGTGACATTACTCTCATCTGCCCAGTGTCAGGTATCATGTAATTAACCACACCTATAACCCTAGGAGGGAATCCCTCCCACACTATGACCCCCAACTTCTATTTCTCAGCCCATCCCCCACTTCAACTGTAGCAGGTACAGCTCTAGCATAGATTTTTTTCTACTACATAACCAAGGGAGGGATGCTTCATACGTGAAACTCCTGACATTTATTGTTCTTTAGTTTCAATGATATAAAAACAGGTCCAAACTGCCTGCCTCACTAAAAGGCAATCTCTATTTTCACACCAGTCTAAAGGCCATTAGGAAACACTAGCTCTATATTTTGCGAAGCTATTTGAATTCAATGCCCTCACTTTAACCGTTGGTAGCTCTCACAAAAAAGACAGAGAGAATGCCATATTTAATCATTGGGAAATAATAGATGTCAATGCCCCTTGTGTACTTTGTGCTTCAAAATGGTAGCAACTGTTATTAATTGTTACTATGAGACAGTGTTTGGCCCTGTAAGTATATGTGCCCTATCACATGATACATGACTAAGTAAAATACTTGATGTTAATTTTCTTCATTTTCTAACACACAAATTATTTTTTGTACTTCTAGAAGACACAGCCATGGCAGTTATCCTATAGGCATCTTATCCAGGTGACATCCTAGTTTATGATTTAAAAATCATTAATGATTGCCCTGGTCAGTGTGGCTCAGCTGATTGGGCATCATCCCATGTACCAAAAGGTTGATTCCTTATCAGGGAATATACTCATCTTGCAGGCTCAATCCCCGTAGGGGGTGTGCAGGAGGCAACTGATCAATGTTTCACTCTCACATCAATATTTCTCTCTCTCTCTCCCTCTCATTAATTTTCATGTGCTCATGATAGGGCTATGCAATACCCATCTGTAATTTTGTCTAATTTAATCCTCATGTTGATCCTATAAATTAGATATACTACTTCCTATTTCACAAGTAAGGTAACTGTGATTAGAGAATATAAAAGAACTAAAGACCCAATGCACAAAATTCATCACTGGAGGGGTGTCCTTCAGCCCAGCCTGCACCCTTTCCAATCTGGGACCCCTCAGGGGATGTCTGACTGCCAGTGTAGGCCCGATCCCTGAAGGCTTCTTGTTAATGCACATATCTGGGTTGTGCTGCAGGCAGCTTCTGTTGACACACATATCTGGTCTGGACTGCAGGTGGCTTCTGTTGATGCATGTATCTGGGCTGTGCAAGAGTTGGGGTCAGAAATTCCTGTAAGGTATTCGCTCAAGGGGGGAAGGGGCATGTTTTTGCAAAGCTTAGACTTGCAGAGCAAACTTAGTTCCCCTTGGCTATTTGTTAGATTTTTATAAGGCGCAAGCCTTGTGCCCTCCAGTTAAACCTTTCAGGATTGACTTCTTTTCTGTCCATGTCCATGTTCAGCACTGCCACCTCCAGAAATGCTTCCCCCATGGATGGGCTGTCACCTGCAGGCTCTGCTCAGTCCTTTCCTCTCAGCTCACTCGCCCCTTTCATTACGGCAGGGTTTCCCATAATGCTACCCACACCCCACAGGACATTTGCTGTTGCTCTTTCGTTCTCCCCCAAGTGAACATGGGGCCTCACGCCATTCTAGGTCTTTCTAACACATCTCAGCCATGAGACTAGCACCTAAGGTCCTCTCAGCCTATTTTACAGATGTTCATTCCAGCACTCAGAAGCCACCATTCTGTGAGATTACTTGTTCTTTGCATGGAACGGTGCATGGCAAAAGGAGGAGCCTGTTTCTGCGCACACAAACTGGGAAGGCATTTCTGCAAAGGCAAACAAAGAAACTTCTCTTTGCAGGGTTTTGTCTGTTTGAGTGTTTTGTTGCAGCCTGTGGAGGTGCACTGGGGTCTGTTTAGAATTAATAAGCCTCAGCAGGAATGTTGCTAAGTTCCTTGCTAAAATGATCACACAAAAAAGATGGAGTTTGAATATTTTGCATTTGTTGTTCTGTTTTTTTATTATTATTTTTATTTCCCCTCTAATGAATAAAGGGACAATGTCATCCATAAAAGAACAGAAAGAAACTGTGGCAACGTGTGCCTTTTTTCATATTAGTGAGGAGCTCAAAAACTGGGTGATTCTTTTTTTTTTTTTTAAATATATTTTATTGATTTTTTACAGCGAGGAAGGGAGAAGGATAGGGATAGAACGTTAGAAACATCGATGAGAGAGAAGCATCGATCAGCTGCCTCCTGCACACCCCCTACTGGAGATGTGCCCGCAACCAAGGTACATGCCCTTGACCAGAATCGAACCTTCAGACCGCAGGCCGATGCTCTATCCACTGAGCCAAACCAGTTAGAGCAATACTGGGTGATTCTTAAAACAATGTCTCATGATGAGCATGTGTAGTGGGCAGAGTTGAAAGGAAGCAGGGCAGCAGCAAGGTGATACGGAGAAGGTCAGAGGAGCAGGGTGGCTGTTAGAATTGTCCAGGTGTCAGAACAGGGACCTAAAATACAGAGGGAGGGGCAGGGTTCAAAGGAAGTGTGACAGGATGGCAGGAATTCTTAGGTGAGGCTATGCCTGCGTTTCAAAAATTAGGTTTAATATTGTAACCTTGTTTCGTGTATGAGAAACATAAGAAAGCCTTGCTCAGAGTTCTTGAGTGAAAAATCAGGAATTGCAAAAGAATAAGAATTACTGTTTTAGAGATTGTAGATTTAATGAATTAAAAATACCAAAATAAACCCTTTAATTCAAACCTGTCATAATTAATTACATTTGACTACTCTTAATTCTCTACCTTATAAATAGCAAAATTTATAAGGCATTGTTTTAGATGCCACAACATTGCAGCAATGGTCTTGTGACAGGTGTAGCAGAATATAATTAGATTTCCCTGTTAGAGGAAGAGAGAAGAAAAGCCATGGGACCTGAAAATTCTTATATGCTAAACGAGTACCTTTTGCATCTGGCAGTTAGCAAAGTGAATGTTAATTATATTAATAGAACCAATTAAACAGATAAGCAAGGCAATTGTGTGAGACATGCTTAGCATATATCTTTGTGAAGAGCATGATTTTTTTCAATGGATTATACCTGTATATACTGAAATAATTTCTTGGAACTATTAACAAAGCTGAAAGCTCACTCTTTTTCTTTTTTAGGACCAAGGTACAGTACAGCATAGCCCTATGCCTTTTGCTCTACACTATGACTGCCTGGGTTTGAATTTTATTTTCCCAACTTACCTGCTCTATGATTTTTGTGAAGTCACTTTAGTTTTCCAATGTATAAGACGGAGATAGGATAAGAATGCTTTAGTGGAGGGCATGAAACAATAACACTCTCAATAAATGTGTCCTACTTCACAATTGCACTTATCTCGTCTCCACCAAGGACACAGAGATTATATTGTACTTTATGACCCTGTACAAACTACCTTATTCAATAATGTATGATCCAATCTGAATTAGAAAGTTAAGGGTTTGACTTCAGGATTCCCTGTTTTCTGTTGGATAAACATGGGAAAGACATTTTTGCTTCTGTGAGTTTAAGATTTCTTTTTTTAAAATTTTATTTTATGTTTTAATTGCAATTGACATTCAGTATTATTTTGTATGAGTCTCAGGTGTACAGCATAGTGGTTAGACAATCACATACTTCACAGAGCGTTTCCCCTGATATTTTCAGTGCCCACCTGGCACCATACATGGTTATTACAACATTATCAACATTTTGTATGCTGTACTATTTTGTAATACCAACTTGTACTTCTTAATCCCTTCACCCTTTTCACCCATTTCCCCATCTCCCTCCCTTCTGGCAACTATCACTCTGTTCTCTGCATCTATGAGTCTGTTTCTATTTTGTTTGTTTGCATTTATTTTTTTCTATAGATTCCATATATAAGAAATCTTGATTAAAGAAATAACAATAATAATAGTATTTGGGGAATATTTTTGTAAAAATTAAATGATTTATGAATCATGTGTCACGTAGTGGCACTTATGTCACCTTCTTTGTTTTATCTTTTCTAAGGTTTGCTACTAAGGTATACTACTAATATTTTTTTTAGCAAGTCTCATCTTAAAAGAGGATCGGAAATGAGTTCAAAATACACCAATCTGAGCAAATTATACCAACTTTCCTTATTCAACATTTGGGAAGATTGTAAGGCACAATGCCTTTGAATGCCCTGTTCTACAAACAAAAGCTATTCATTTATTTTTCATTGCTTATTAAACTATATTATTGTTATTAAAGGTACCTTTCTCTAAAAAAGTTGACATTCATCATGTTTTCTGAGTATAAGGCTATATATACATGGAAAAGAGAAAGAACCTAAACTTCCCTACTGAGCTTGTAATATTCAGAGTTTATAGTTTGGCACAGAATTCCACAATGTTTAATAAGATTTCAGTTTATGAAAGGATCATGAATGCTAAACGATGTGAGGTGCTTAGGAAGGGAAATCTGGAGGAGAGCTCCCAGCAGGCATGCCCAAGCTTCCACAGACTCCTTGGAGGAGATAGTCATTGGGATGAGGCGTGAAGCCCAGGCAGGGTGTGTAATGGTAGTGTGGAGTGGAGAAGTTAGGATCTGGTGTTTTTTCTGTTCTGTGTAACAGAGTGCTCCAAATTTAGTGGCATGACACAACCATTTCACTGTGCTTACCACTCTGTGGACGGGAATTTAGACAGTGCTTGGTTTTGCTGCGTGATTTCTGGGGAAGACTCAAATCAAAGGCGTCAGATGACTTGATGTCTGGGGCCAGGAATCAGCAAGAAGCTTCTCCACTCGTTTGGCAGATGGTGTGAGTGGCCAGAAGGCTGAGCTCACCTGGAGCTGTGAATTGGATACTCATGCATTGCCTCATGATGTGCCCCGGGCTTCTCAGGCAAGATGGCTGGATTTTGAGAGAAATTGCCCAAGAGCAAGTGGCCCAAGGGAACAAAAGTGAATTGTTGGCCTTTTCTTTCCTGGACTCAGAAGACACCCTGTCTTCCAGTGCAGCCTGTTAGTTACACGTGAGTCACAAAGGCCAGTTAGATTCAAGGGGAGTGAGCATTTGCAGATTTATTTGAAAACCACCACATAGAGCAAACCAATCTTCATCTTTCTATTTCTCAGGGTAATAAATACAATACCTTTAACCTACTGCTTTGGAATGTATGATTTTAGAGGTGGGTGATAATTTTTTTGGGTGGTGGGGCAATGGTTGTATATGCTCAGAAACAGCTAGCATTATCTACATCTCTGTGAATTCCCTCCTCTTTCGTTCATAGGTGAAGGTTGGTTCCGAAGGTTTGAACCAAACAGTAAACTGAGCTCTCAGGAGAGCTGTCTCAAAGGCAAGAATATTTGAGAGCTCAAGAGGGATAATAAGAACAATCTTAAACATCAGATGGATGATTTTTTTATATAAATATTTTGCTTTGTGATCAAAGGTGAGTTTTACCAATAAGTTTATTCTTTTTAAAGGAAATAGCACCATTACAACAAGGCCTCTTTATGGCTCTCTGATATAAAAATTACCAGTGATCTTTATTAAAAATAAAACCCTCGTATTTTTTTTTGAATGTGTTAGATTTAAATTGCTCAGTTTAACCTTAAAAGTAAGAGCTTGTCCCTGCTGTTAGTTATAACTCAAAAAATGGATCAGAGAATCATAAAATCTTAAAACTTCAAGGGACATTGAGAATTATCTACTTCATCCCTATACTTTATGTTATAAGGGTAATGAAAATCAAAGAAGTTAAGTGACTCACCCAAGACCACAGAGAGAATTAACAACACAGCTTCAAATTATAAAACTTTTTTTCTATAAGTGCTTTTGAAACACTCTTCACTCTGTCTTTTTATGCCTCATTCTCCCCAGCTCTCAAACTTTTCTATCATTAAAAGGAAACTGCTTTGTGAGACTGGAAACATTCTTTCTCATCAAATTGTAAAGAGCACAGTTATAATAATACTACATTCTGATAGAACTTAAGACACTCCTTATTGTAACCTTCTCCCAAATTTTTACATGCAGGATGACTGTCATTGGTTGACAGTTAATGGAAGGTTTTGTGTTTCAGATAGACATGGGTGGCAACCACTTCTTCAACATTTATTGCTGTTAAATTCACAAATAATATGGCTAACACAGGAGTTATTTCATATTTTATTCATAATGTTGAACGGTTAAGCAGAGGGAAAAGCACTTGCTGACAATCAACTATTTTACACAGGTGCCAAAGTAAACTTTATTGTACTTTAGCATGACAGAAGGAGAAATTTTCTTATTCATCTAATTGCTTCCATGTTTTTGAACTTTGCCTTGGTTTTAAACTAATTTTGCAGCATATCTGTGATGATCATCACATAATATACATTACATTAAATTGAACTAAATTAAACCAAAACTGCTTTTAGCAACAAGAATTGAATTACAAATGAAATGTAACTTTTATCATCCTCATGTATTCATCGAATGATTAGTTGATTTAATGATTAAATCAATAAAGAATCATTGAGTTCTAGATATATGCTAAAAACTGTATTAGAAATCATGGACAGTTGGTGCCCTTAAGTTTGTTCAAACACTACTCACACTTTTCTGCCATGGGAACAGAAAAAAGAAAACCATACTTTACTTTGCAAAAACACGGAAACTCTTTTGGGAAGAGGGAGAATGTATTAATCATGAGGCTTCTCTCAAATTATCTGGCAAAGTCCTTTGAGGCTGTAGATAGCACAAATTATTTGTTGAAACACAAAATTGGTATGTTTGAGGTAAATAAAATTGACTATCAGCAATGTAACACAGTTTAATCTTTTAGGTCTCATAGTCTATATTGCTTGTGTTTGATGAAGTCTATAAAGTCAGTTGGGAATGAGCACAATTGGTTCTTGAAGATGGACAAGGCCTAAATAGACAGTAATGGAGAAGCTCATGAAGGGAACACATTCATACTGTGGTGAAAGCAAGAATACTTAGAGTTGGACAAGCCAATTCTAGCATACCTGTTTTTTGTTTTTTTTTTCAGTGAGAGAGGCAAAAAGTTGCCCTTTCCTGTAAAAGTGATATATTCCTATTTTGAAGGAGAAAATGATCTGATACTTATCAGTAGCTATTTTAATTACTTTTATTCATTCTATGTCAATTGTAATCAGCTCTCTGAGTATTTGACAGGACAGTGTAAAGTCACCGAGCTCTTGTTCTTTGTGAATAACTTTCTATTCCCCAGAAAGCCGTTTTTACATAGTGAGACTCATGACAGTCCAGCACCTCATTGCAATCAACTTGTCCATTGTGATTTCCAGTGCATCACTGTATGGCTTTGCCACTGAGTCTCATGCTGTCAATAGAATCACACGCAGATAATTATTTGGTGCATAATATGAATTCCCTGATGTATTAAGTGCAAATGATGAGAAGCCTTAGAGACGAGGACTGACACTTACCACTAATGAGAAAATCTGCCAGAAAAGAGAAATAGCGTGCTGAGAATCAGCTGGTACAGGGGATATGACAAAGGATTTGGCCTCAGGAACTCCAGGGTCAGAACTGCTTCTGTCACTTGCCAGTTGCAGACCTTGGACAACTGACTTTAATGTAGATAATTTTTTTTGTTTGTTTCTTTACCTATATGTTCTACATATGAATGTGAACAGTAATTAGCCACGAGTTAGACACTTAGGAACCCAATCTAATGAGATAGTGAATACACATGTTATCTCTCTTATTTATTTCTCTCTCGACCTTGAGTTGGCTAACCCTATTTGATCTGTTTATCTGCTTAGAACATACTTGAGAGAATTTCCACTTTAAGTGGCCAATATGGTGTGGGCAAAGAGGAAAGTATATCTTTGGAATTTGGGGAATTTGGGATCGGGTGCCGAAATGATATCTTGTGATGTGGTCCAACGTCTGCTGGTCCCGTTGTTCCATAACAGCACTATCATTGGGGAAGACTCTTCTACCCCCACTTTACTGATATATAACCTAGCTCCTCGTGCAAGAAAAACAAATGTACTTTTATTTAGATACATATGTGTACATACACATCTATGCACATATGTGAAACTTTCCTTGGAGCAAAAGTGATAGGTTAGCTTTAAGGACTTTAAAGCAGAAAGCAATAGAGCTGAAACTGTAACACATTTCCTTGATGACAACTACCACGCTTCACCTTCTAAATCATGCTTAGTCCTTAGTATGTGAAAGCGTGTGAATGACCCAGTTAGAGTTGTTAAGAATTTGTCTTTCCTCCATCCAGAAGCATTTAGATAATTAGACTTTGTAATGTAGCCAAGGTACTAAAACAGGTGTAATTTTTCCTTTAGTGGAAATAAAATAATTCAAAAAAGATCTTATCTGTATGTTAAGCCATAATATTTTTAAGAAAACACAATAATTCCAGTAAAACTTTTGACTTCATAAAGAAATTCTTCTCTTGCCTGGCTGGTGTGGCTTAGTGCTCGAGGGCTGACCCATGAACCAGGATGTTACGGTTCAAATCCCAGGCAGGGCACATGCCAAGGTTGCAGGCCCGATCCCCAGTGTGGGGCCTGCAGGAGGCAGATAATCAATCATTGATGTTTCTATCTCTTGCTTTCTCTCCCTTCCTCTCTGAAATCAATAAAAACATATCTTAAAAAAATAGGAAAAAAATTCTGCTCTTTAATATCTTATCCTTGAGGTGATACGTTTTCTCTACTTTTAGTTTCTTTCATTGTCATTTCTGTACTTCAGAAACCTTAACTTTTTTTTTTTTTAATTAATTCAATGGTGGAATTATTTATTTATTTTTATTTATCTTTTTTTGAATTCAGGGAGGGAGAGGGAGAAAGAAATAGAAACATCAATGATGACAGAGAATCATTGATTGGCTGCCTCCTGCACACCCCCTACTATGGATTGAGCCTGCAACATGGGCATGTGCCCTGGACAGGAATCAAACCCAGAACCCTTCGGTCTGCAGGCTGGTGCTCTATCCATTGAGCCAAACTGGCGAGGGCCAATGGTGGAATTTTTACCTTTACTTTGTTGCAAAGATGCAGCCAATTCTATCTGAAAAACAGTCATCCTCTTTCAGGATTTAGTTACCTAGGTCCAAAGTTTTTAAAAATTTTGAACAAATGCAATTAGTTCTCTTCACATGTTTTGGTGCATTGGTGCATGCGGGCGGGGAGAGGAGAGGAGGAGGGAAATGAAGGGAAGAAAGAAAAAGGAAACTCTTCGGTGCTTTCTATAAGCTAAAGGAGCCACATTATTATTTTCCTGTTGGTGTGAGCTTCTGTGAGCAGATTATTTTTTAAATAAAATATTATGGATAAACACATTTAGGGACCTTTTTAAGTGTCAAATATTTAACTATAATGTCTCATTATATACTTTTACATTAAAATTATTTCACATATTGCCTATATTTCAGCTATTACCTAAAACAGAATCTCCACCAAAACAAATACCTGCAACTCTTCAATTTTTTTTCTTTTTTCTTTTAAACTTAAAGTTGACAATTGAGATATATGACAGTGGCTTCTCAACAAAGCAGCCGATGAGGAATGAGGATCCTCAATTCATGGAATTCTCACAATGGTGAAAACCAACTTAGTGTAAAATCTCATTAAATTTCAAGCCAATGCAAGTAGACTAATTTCAGAAATGTGATTATGTAATAATTCTAAAGAATGGCAGATAACCCAATGTTTATAAAGTGTGAATTTTGCATTATAAATGTTATTAATTGCATGGGTGTATTTAATACTATAATTGAAAATCTGGAATGAAACTTGAGTTTTAATTCTGCCACTTTGAAGCATTTTTGCTCTTGACAAAGAAAGTTACAGTTTCTTGGCACCAATTTTAACAAATAAGAGATAAAACCACATACGAGTTTGGCTATTGTAAGTACTAGAATTTGCCAACATTCAAAATCAAGTAGGTTGCACAGCCAATCAAAAGCATTATGTAATACAAGGTAACATGTTAGTGACCTTCTAGCAGATAGGAATAAACATTTATTTGGAGTTTACTTCCTCTATATCCAAAAATGCTTTGAAATAATTGAATTCAAAGATGTATAAAAGTATCAAAATAATCATCAGCTCTCTGCCAAGGGCAACATAAATGACTTGAAATTAAAGGTGATCATAAATAATCAAGTACTTTATGAACAGTAAAAGTCTATAAGCATGCTCCAGTGTTTTTATTAAAGTCATTATTCTTACTTGTTTCATGACTCCTCCATCAATATGATAATTTGGTACCCAGGTTCTTGCATCGCATCTCCACTAAGTACTTCTGGAATGACTTACATATCATTGGATGACTATACTTTTATTTTTTTTTCTCTAAGTTCAAGTCCTTTTTGTCTAGTAGTCACAGTGTTGATGCAGGGGACACATCTCAAGGGGATTCAACCAAAGGGAATCCTATGATGAAATGTCCAAACCATCTTTCTCTGTTTTTGACATGTGGTTTCCCAGAGATATTAAATCAGTGCTGTTTGTTCCTCAGCATATTAAATAAAGTTTCAAATAAAATGGGCATAGAACACATTTTATTATAATGGCCAATTGCATATTGAGAATATTTAGTTTTCCTTTCATTGCAGTCTCTTCTTTGTATTGCAACATTTTAATAAGTTAAACCATGGAAAAGATATGGGGCCCACCAGCCAGGCTATCACTTCAACCAAAATAAGCCAAAGCATTACTTGAAGGATTTTGAGATGATAAGAAGATTGTGTGTGTGGTCTGGTGTGGTCTGACCATATTTAGGGTCAGAAGGTCAGAATATGAAATGTGACTAAATTTGGACTCTGAATCTGTCTCATCGGATTTTTCTTAGAGTATGCTAATCCTTCAAGGCCTATGTTTACTCACCTGATAAATATAAAATCTGTCATTCTGAATGCTTAATCTATACTGGATGGAAATAGAATGACAGATTTTCTTTTGACATTTGGTAGAATTTTCATAATAACACTAATATAGTACCAATGTAGTGGTCTTAATATACCAATACTAGGGACCGGGTGCACAAAAATTTGTGCACTTGGGAGGTCCCTCAGCCAGGCTTGTGCCCTCTCACAGTCTGGGACCCCTCTGGGGATGTCCACCTGCTGGCATGTCTGGCCAGCCTGAGTGAGGGGCTGATGGCTGTTATCAGGCTGCCCACAGCCCCTTCAGGTTTTGGGTCCCTACTGGGGTTCCTGGGAAGTCTGGGTGATGGGCTGAGGACCTTTTTCAGGCTTTCAGGCTGCCCACAGCTCCCATTGACCTAATGTCCCAGCAAGGCTGGCTGGAAGCAGGTTTCTGGGGTTTATTTATCTTCCATAATTGAAACTGTTGCTTTAAGGCAAGGCTTAGGCAGGTAAGGAAGCCTCCTGTTGGCTTCAGCTCCGTGGCTTCTATAATTGAAACAATGTTGCCATGAGCAGAGAGAGGCCCAGCCAGTTTAGGCAGGCAGTTTCCTCCATCACTGGTGCAATGGAAGCCTGCTCTCTGCTTCAGCTCTGTGGCTTCTATAATTGCAACTATGTTGCCTAAGCCGGGAGAAGCTCAGCCGGCCTAGGCAGACAGTTTACTCCTGGTGCAACGGAAGCCACCTGTTTACTCTAGCTCCATGACTGCCGGCCTCCATCTTGGCTGGGTTAATTTGCATACAGCCACTCTGATTGGCTGGTGGGCATGTCTTAGGCATCCAGAAGAAATGGTCAATTTCAATATTACTTTTTTATTAGGTTAGATGTTAATAATATTAAAGTATTAGTATATTGAGGGATATACTAATATCCCTTAATACTAACTCTTTTTAAAAATAAGTTACTTATGATAATATTTTTAAACTGTATTGTATGAAGAAAGTTGTTGGGATTCAATAGCTTTGGAATTATATTTTGATACCTCAAACTCAGATTTCAGAAAACAGAGGCACTGAACTGAAAGCTGTGAGGAAAATAGATAGAATTAAGACTCAGGAGGTATCAACAGTGTTATAGAGAACCAGAAACTTCTGTCACATATTCTGGACTCTTACTGCCTCAAACCATTGACAGATACATGAATCTCCCCAGTTGACATTGATATTCTTTTAGATAGAACCAATAATGATTGAATTGTCCTTATTTGTAACATCTGGCAAATGGATAATATGAGTGATTCTCAAAGTGTGTAAAGAGGAACACTAATCCTATAAAATGTATTAGCTAACACAGTTTAGAAATTTAAATAAAAATTTTCTTTAAAATGTTTTCACCATTTAATCCTTTTCTAAACATAAGATTGATTAACACATTACAGTTGACTATGTAGGCATCCCAACCATATCCTATCACCCTTGCAATTTTAGTATAAGCTTTTTCAGGGGCCAGTACTTGCATCCCTTTTTCTGAGGATTTTTATGCTCCTCTATAAACTCCCCCTACAGAGAGGGCTTTGCCTGCTTGTTTGGCAGTTAAGAAGTGCTGGGAATTAACACCCTTGACCCTCAAAGAGTGTCTAACAAGACCTGGTGCACAAGTACTCCAGGTCCCTCACATTCTGTGTGCTGTGTTTTACACTAACTTCCGAAATTTCCCATGAAACAGTAATATCCATTCACCTCCAATAGTATCTGGCATCAAAAGGTAATCTTTACTGGCTGCCTTTTCTCCCAGTCTCACTTCACCACTGTTTCTTTCATATCCTAGGCAAGCTACTTGCACTTGGACCCTTGCCTTAGGTTACACCTTTTGGGAACTCAAACTAAGACACATATTTTGAAATCTAGGTGCTTCCTACTTTACTTTTGAGTGACCCAGATAATAGTATTATTAGTTCTGACAGCTTCTGAACACAACTCTCAAGGTTTCTGTACCTCAGGTTCTTCCTATGGTGTCACTTTACTTGTCATATATTTTTAAAAATTAATTTTTGCTGACTTTCTATCCTAGATATTTAGTTTCTGGGGGCCTTTAAAGGCTTCCAAAGCAAAAAATTGCACTTAACAAAGTTAAACAAGAAAGGAAGTCTTTATTTCAAGACCATTTTAATAGGGGAGGAAGGCCGAACTGAACTCTGCTGAAACAAATGTTGGGAGTATCTTTAAGTGCTGGGCTGAGCTAGTGAAAGGTCCTGGATGACAGAAAGAAAGGGGGTGTCAGGGACCAGGATGTGGAGAGCACACTGAATTATTTTTGAGTTTGTAATTATTTTTCTCTACGATTAGGTCATCTGTATTAACTCATAGGTGCTCATCCATCTTAGTCTCCTGCCCTCTGGTGGAGACTTGGAGATAGAAGCATTATTTCTTTCAAGGTTTATATTCCAATAAGATGGTTTTCAGGTCCTTGAGAAACACATTTCCTCAATAGTAAAATAGGCAAGCCTCTGGGAGATTTACATACATTTCAAAGAGAAAATATCTGGTATATACAGCTGTAAGCTTTTGGAAAATTTGACTTTAGAGTGAGGAAAGGGGGAGAGAGAGAGAAAGAGAGAGAGGAGAGAGAGAGAGAGAGAGAGAGAGAGAGAGAGAGAGAGAGAGAGAGAGAGAGAGAGAAAGAGGAGAGAGAGACATTGATTGATTGCCTTCTGAGAATCAAACCTGCAGCTTGGCTATATACCCTGACAGAAATAGAATATGAGACCTTTTGGTTTACAGGATGAGCTCCAGCCAGCTGAGCCACACCACCCAGTGTAATTGTATTCCTTTTAAAGTAAATGTTCTAGGAAAACAGTGGCCTAGTGTCAATAATAATTCTTACTGAAGATTAGTCATTCTGAGGGGAATATTAAGGTCATCTTAGTCAATTGCAGTAAATGAATATCTAAGGACATCCTTTCCTTAGTCATGTGTTGTGCAGCTGTGGAGAGTACTATAAGAATTTCCTTTTAGTTGTGTGAAAATGGAACATTTACAATTCTAAGCCTCATTCACAAAAAGTTGGTAGTAATCACACCTTCTTTGGTATCTTTGTAAAAATCAAAAGAAATAACTCATCTAAAGTTATTGACGTAGCATATTAGTCTACTAGGGCTGCCATAACAAAATACCATAGGCTAGGAGGCTAAAACAGTAGATTTTCCCCCCTCACAGTTCTTAGAGATGGAAATCCAAGATCAAGGTGCTGGTAATGTTGGTGGTATCTGGCGAGAGCTCTCTTTCTGGCTTGCAAATAATCACCTACTCATTGTTTCCTCACACAACCCTCTTTGTAAGTAGGCATCCCTGGTGTCCTCCTCCTCCTTCCTCTTCCTCCTCCTCCTCCTCCTCCTCCTCCTCCTCCTCCTCCTCCTCCTCCTTGTCCTCCCCTATTCTTCCCCTTCTCCTTCTCCTTCTCCTCTCCTTCTCCTTCTCCTTCTCCTTTGTCCTTTATTATTAACAGTACTAGGGGCCCGGTGCACAAAAATTTGTGCACTCGTGGTGGAGGGAGTCCTTCAGCCCGGCCTG
>PVJC01020531.1:0-29097 GCA_004026665.1 Murina feae
AGAGAGAGAGAGAGAGAGAGAGAGAGAGAGAGAGAGAGAGAGAGAGAGAGAGAGATCAATGTGAGAGGCACATTGATTGGTTGCCTCCCACCAGGTATGTGCCCTGACAGGGAAATGAACCCTTCCATGTGACGTTCTAACCACTTAGTATACTGACCAGGGTATCTGAGCAGGTTTTACTCACAAAACTTCCGACATGAAATATATATGGGTTTTCCATTCCAAATAATTCTCCAATTCTCTGCAGACAACAACTGGGTGCTCTACAATTCAATTCAATTCTTACACTAACTACCAGGAGTTAGCACAAACCCCACAGGTTCAGTCCCACAAAACTGGATCCACCTCAGAAACTAGTCACAAATGCTAGGTGGCCACTTGTACTTCTGACCTAGTGGCCATAAATCCAGGGTTCCCATGAGCCCTCCTCAGGTTCAATTATGTGCTAGAATGGCTCCCAAAACTCAGGAGGCACTTTACTTATGTTCCCTGTTTTATTATAAAGGATAATAACTCAGAAACAGTCAAATAGAAGAGATGCATAGGACAAGTATGGGGGAAGGAAGCTCTCTGAGCCTCTACCTCCTAGCACCTCAATGTGCTCAGCAATCAGGAAGCTCTTTGAACCCGTTGTTCTATGGAGGTTTCGGTACAGAAGCATGATTGTTTAAATCATTGGCTATTGGTGACTGACCTCAATCTCTAGTCCCTCTCATTTCCTCTGAGGTTAGGAAGTGGGGCTGAAAGTTCTAAACTTCTAATCAAGGTTAATAAACCTGGAGGCAGATTGATCAAGAACAAAAGAACACAAATTACCAATATTCTGAATAAAGAGGTGTTTCCACTACAGAGACCACAGACATTAAATAGATAAAAGATTATGAACTTTATACCAATAAATTCAATAATTTGCATAAAATAAGTATCTTTAAAAGCTATGATTACCAAAACTAAGATAAGATGAAATAGAAAATATGACTAGTCTAATATCTATTAAAAAATTCAAATTGGCCCTGGCTAGTTTGGCTCATTGGTTAGAATGTAGGCCCGTGGATTGAAGGGTCGTGGGTTCCATTCCTGGTCAAGGGCACATACCTCAGTTGCAGGTTCTATCCTTGGGGGGTGTGTGGGAGGCAAGAAATCAATGAATCTCTCTCATGTGGATGTTTCTCTCTTCTCTCCACGTCCTACCACGACCACCCCCCCCAACCCCCTGACTACCACTCTGTGAAAATCAATGGAAAAAATATCCTCGGGTGAGGATTAAAAAAAAAGAAAAAGAAAGAAAATTGATTATCAAATTCTTTCCCAAGTTTACTGGTGAAATTTATCAAATATTTAAAGAACAGTCTTAAACAATACCAATCTTACATAAACTCTTTCAGAAAATGGAATGGGTCCCTTCTACATTTTAAAATGTTCAGTATTTTTAAATGTTGAAATGTGTTTTTGAAAATAAAAGTTTATTTTTTACTGTTATACATTCAGTGTCTCCTAGAACAATGTAAAAGTAGACGTTCAATAAATATTTGTTAAATGAGTGAACAAATGGATGGATGGATGGGATTAGGAAGAAGACATATGTAAATTGGACAGGCAATGTAACTGCTGTGGGTTTACTATTGTTGCAACTGTTTTTTTAAAAAAATATATTTTATTGATTTTTTTTTTATAGAGGGGAAGGAAGAGGGATAGTGAGTTAGAAACATCAACGAGAGAGAAACATCAATCAGCTGCCTCCTGCACACCTCCTACTGGGGATGTGCCCGCAACCAAGGTACATGCCCTTCACCAGAATTGAACCTGGGACCCTTCAGTCTGCAGGCCAATGCTCTATCCACTGAGCCAAACTGGTTAGGGCTGCCATTGTTTTTTTAAAACATTTTTATTTTTCAATTAAGTTTACATTCAATATTATTTTGTATTAGTTTCAGGCTTCAGGTGTACAACATAGTGGTTAGACAATTATATACTTTACTAGAGGCCCGTTGCACGAAATTTGTGCATAGGGTCGGGGGGTCCCTCAGCCCAGCCTGCCCCTCTCACAGTCTGGGACCCCTCAGTGGATATCCTACTGATGGCCACAGTCTGGCAGCAGAGGCTCAGAGCAGTCGCCGTGTGTGTGTGTGTGTGTGTGTGTGTGTGTGTGTGTGTGTTTGCTGAGGGCCTACCCCCAGCCACACCATGGAGGCTTGGAGCAGGCACCCCTCTGTGTTGATCTCTCAGACTCCTGCCCTTGCCTGCATGTTGTTCTCTCCCTTGAGCTGTGGCCAGGGCTGGGTGCTGCCTGGGCCAGCACAAACGGGGACACAGCATCAAGTCCCCCTGCACCAGAAGACCTAGAGTCAATTCCCCATCCACTTGCGTGTGTCCCCTAGACACAGCATCCAACCTAATAGAAGGGCTGACGGGCCCAGACACTTCCAGAGACTGGGGAGCAGTGAGGTTGGATCCACTACGGAAGTGGGCAGATCCCGCCTCTCCCCTTGGTCCCCACAATCCCTGGCCGGGCTGACAGGCCTGAAAACTCCAGCAGTAGTGGCGGAGCTGCCAGGATGAATTACCCCACCCCCGGGGCAGATCCAGCCTGGCGGCTCAGCGGCTGGCACTCCCCGCCCGACCCCTGGCTGGGCCAACAGGCCCGAACACTCCAGCAGTGGGGAAAAGGAGACTGGGTGCAGCCATCTTTGTGACAGAGTGATGCCTAATTTGTATATTACTCCTTTATTAGATAGGACAGTGTTCCCCTTGATACTTCCAGTACCCTCCTGGCACCATACATAGTTATTACAATACTAGAAGCCCAGTGCACGAAATTCCTGCATGGGAGGTATGTGTACCTCAACCTGGCCTGTGCCCTCTAGCAATCTGGGACCCGCCACCCCCACCACCCACCCCAGGTAGGGTCCCTAAGTCTGGCTGGTGATAATGGCCTATCCGGGCTTTCCTTCTCCTGGCTGCCAGCAGCTGGCCCCGCCCCTGCCACTGCTTGCCATCTATGCCGCACTGCCCTCCCCTTCCTTGCCACTGGTTACCTCCCTCTGTGGGCAACAGGTTTGGTTGGCCTAGGCCTCCCTCTGTGGGATGATCACTGGTTGGCCCCGCACACCCACTGCAGCGCTGCCAGCTGGATAGCCTGGATCTCCCTCTGTGGGGCAATCGTGGAGCCCACCCACCACACCCAACTGACTGCCTGTTGGCCACTGGCCTGGGCCTCCCTCTGCGGGGTGATCGTGGGGTGGTGGTGGGGTTCCCGACCAATTGCATCACACCCACCTTGGCTGGCCTGGCGCCAGTGCATGTCATGGTGTGGTCATCTGGAAGGTCATCCGGGTAGTCATTCTGCTGTTCATTCATTTGGTTGATTTACATATTACACTTTCATTATTATAGACTAGAGGCCTGGTGCACAAAATTCGCGCATGGGTGGGGTCCCTAGGCCTGGCCAGCAACCAGAGCCTATCAGAGCCAGGCAAATCATGGTCACTGGGCTGGGCGAGGAAGGAATGGATGGATGCCAACTCCACCATTGTTGGTGCCCCGTCACTACGCAGTTCCCTTCTCCTTTGCTCCTGCCTCACTCGCCGCCATGCTGCCACCATGGCAGGAGGGCAGCAGGCCCATCAGGGCCTACTGCCTGGGGGGAGGAATGGGGCATGGGAAGTTGACCCCTGGCCCCAACGAGGGTGCTGACCCTCGCTCCCCCACCCCAAGAAAGGGGCCGAGTCAACCATCAGCCACGCCCAGTTCCCCAGCCCAGTGCAAGGCCCCACCCCAATCAGGCTATCAGGGCCTGATGGCTGTGGGGAGAATGCGGGAGGTTGGCTGGCTGGGGGAGGTTGGCTGTGGGGCCTTGTGACCATCAGGAGGCAGCTCCTGTGTTGAGTGTCTGGCCCCTGGTGGTCAATGCATGTCATAGAGATCAGTTGTTTTGGTTGTTCTGGTCCTTTAAGCTTATATATATGTAGATTATTGACTATATTCCCTTTGCTGTATTTTATATCACTGTGATTATTTTGTTTTTGTTTTTGTTTTTAAATATATTTTATTGATTTTTTACAGAGAGGAAGGGAGAGGGATAGAGAATTAGAAACATTGATGACAGAGAAACATCAATCAGCTGCCTTCTGCACACCCCCTACGGGGTATGTGCCCACAACCAAGGTACATGCCCTTGACTGGAATCGAACCTGGGAACTTTCAGTCCTCAGGCCGAGGCTCTATCCACTGAGCCAAACTGGTTAGGGCTCCCTGTGATTATTTTGTAACTACCAATTTGTACTTCTTAATCTCTTCACCTTTATCACCCATTCCTCCAACCTTCCTCCCCTCTAGCTCTTTTTTAAAAAAATATATTTTATTGACTTTTTTACAGAGAAGGAGGGAGAGGGCTAGAGAGTTAGAAACATCGATCAGCTGCCTCCTGCATACTCCCTACTGGGGATGTGCCTGTAATAAAGGTATATGCCCTTGGCCGGAATTGAACTTGGGACCCTTCAGTTTGCAAGCAGATGCTCTATTCGCTAAGCCAAACCAGTTAGGGCCCCTCTAGCTCTTAGTGTGTGAAGGTAATCTTAGTTTTCTGTGAACCAGTTATATGTCACTCCAGGGTAATCCACAAATTAGAAGACATTATGGCATTCTGTAATGAAAATTTAATAAACGTGAATTGCGGATTTGCTTTAAAAATCTGAGATTGAAATTTAAAAATCCTGAGCTCTGACCATTTTGGCTCAGTGGATAGAGCATCAGCCTAGGGACTGAAAGGTCCCAGGTTTGATCCTGGTCAAGGGCATGTACCTGGGTTGCGGGCACCTCCCCAGTAGGGGGTGTGCAAGAGGCAGCTGATCGATGTTTCTAACTCTCTGTCCCTCTCCCTTCCTCTCTGTAAAAAATCAATAAAATATATTAAAAAATAAATAAATAAAAATCCTGAGTCCTGCCCTAGCCAGTTTGGCTCGGTGGATAAAGCGTCAGCCTGCCGTCTGAAGGGTCCCAGGTTTGATTCCAGTCAAGGGCATGTACCTTGGTTACGGGCACAACCCCAGTAGGGGGTGTGCAGGAGGCAGCTGATTGATGTTTCTAACTCTCATTGATGTTTCTAACTCTCTATTCCTTTCCCTTCCTCTCTGTAAAAAATCAATAAAATATTTTTTAAAAAAATCCTGAGTTCTCTTAAACAATTCACATCTGTTGTTCTATTGTTGTTACTTGTGTTGTGACACAAGGTTTCTTTCCCAGTGATTACAAGGTTTGGGAGAGTTCGGGCTGTTTCATACACTCTTCTATCTTTCCCAGCACCTCTCACAGTGCCTGTCACATAGGATATATTAAATAAAGGTTCACTTTATTTGTAGCATTTAAAAACCTTTCAGGCTTTATTCACAAATCTCAAGAGTACAGTTTCATATTTTTATATTTTCAAATCAGTTAAAATGGTCTTCACTAAAATATGGTGCTTTGCACATAGCAGGCCCTTAATTTTAAAAATTGATATGAAATAATTTGAGGCTTCCTGTCAAGATGGTGGCATTGGTAAACATGGTATTCGCATCCTCTCACAACCACATCAAAATTACAACTAAACCACAGAACCACCATCATTCAGAACTGCCTGAAACCAAGCTGAATGGAAGTCCTACAACTACAGAATGACAGAAGAAGCCGCTCTAAACTGGTAGAAGGGGCAGAGGCATAGAATGGGCTGGTCTAACACCTATGTGTGGCATATTTTTAATCAGAAGGGAGTTTTGGCTGTGGAGGTCTCCGTGAGGAACAAGGGGTCCCAGCCCTATATCAGGTATCTGAGGCTAGGGTTCCAGTGCCAGGAAGAGTAGTCCCATAACTTCAGGCTGTAAAAACCAGTGGGGATTGTGGCTGAATGACACAGAGGCTACTGGAGTCCCAGGCATCTCTTAAAGGAATGGTGCACAGACTTACTCAGACTCACTCCTTCTGAACTCCAGCACTCCGGCAGCAGCTTGAAAAGATCCAGGGACACATGGGGAGGAACTAAATTGTCTGGCATCAGGGTAAGAATTGGGGGAACAGTTTGTCCCAGACAAAAGCACTGGCAGAGGTTATTGTTGCTTTGCTGAGACCTCCTGGCTCCAGTACTAACAGGTATTCACCATATCTGAGTCTCCATCAACCTCACCCAGACTGTTTGCCAGGCCCTGATAATTCCCTAAGACACCACTCCACCTAATTAGTAGTCTTATCCAAACTGTTTGCAGTGGCTTTTCCATATGAATGGCCTGTCCTACCTCAGGCTTTAGACTTTCCTAAAATCTCTCAAACAAGCAGCAGCTGGCATCAGCATGCCCCATAACTCATAATAAGTGGCCCCAGACCCAGCACTAGCAATAACCTGTCTTGGTTCACAGCTTGGTCTCTCCTGGGCACCACCAAGGCCAACAGAAGTAGCAGCCATCTGCAGATCACTCTATAGCTCATGCTGGGTGGCCCCTGGCAGTAGCTGACTTTGCACCTCTAGGGAGTCCCCAGAGCCAGTGCATTCAGTGTTCATCTTCACATCAAGCCAGATTACAACCCTACCACACCGATTAGCAACACACTCAAGGAGTAGATTTGGAGAGCATCAAAGCCCCATTGAAGCAAGTCTTATACAGTATCTCCTGTACAGCAGTTCTTCTGGGGTAGTTACAACTGGTTCTCACAGCCAATTGACCTGGGAGTCAATCCCGCCCAGTGATGTCAACAGCAATGAAGGCTCAACTACAACAGGACAGTGCACACAGCCCACACAGGAGTGCACCTTGAGTGCCTATCTCAGTGATTGGTAAGCCTGAGCCACTGGGCCCTGAAGGACACCTACCACACAAGGCCACTCTACCAATTCCAGGAGACATAGTAGCTCTACCTAATACACAGAAAAAAACACAGGGATGCAGCAAAAATGCAGAGACAAAGAAACATATTGCAAATGAAAGAACAGAGGAAATCTACAGAAAAATAAATGAAATGTAAACAAGCAAACATGGAGTCAGACATATATTTTTTCTGCTAGTGGTTCACTACCCCCTATCCCCATCCTTACCCTATGACGCACTATGTCAATACGTATAGCTCTATCTCAGTTGCTTGGTGCTAGACATCAAATGGATGAACCATAATTTATTCAACAACACTCCTGGGCACTTAGGGTTGTCTCCATTAAAAAAAAAATCTAATCATTTTAGATGAAATGGGAAAGCCTGATTGGCATTTATAACATTGTTTCTAGGGGATAAATATTATGGCTCTTATCAACATTTTTTCAAATTTTAACTTCTATTGAAGGTATTTTTATCCAAAAACCAGGTAAAAGTCAAAGTCCTCACAATAGGTCACAATGTTTTACACAACGTGGCCTTCTCTTTCTCCTCCTTCCGAGTCAGACTTCTCCTGGCTCATTTCTCTCCTGTCACCTTGGTCTCCGTGCAATTCTTGAAAACAGGCCAGACCATTCCAGCCTTAAGTCTTAGGGCCTCAACCCTGGTGAGCCTATTTAAAATTGCAACTGCCTCCTCATCTCGTTTTCCCTGCTCTATTTTCTATAGCATGTACCACTTTCTAAAATACTATAATTCTAATGAATTACTATGTTTATTTTTTATCTTTTTTCTTTCTTCTCGCTATCCTCACAAGAACAGAGATTTTTAACATTTTATTCATTACATAGTAAATATTTGTGAAATAAAAACAACCATTTCCTGAGGTAGTACTTTGAGTCTCAAAACTAAATTTATAGCACCATCTAGTGCTTTTGGAAGGATGTGCAGATTAACCCTGAGATTTATTTGCACTGGCAATCGTTTACTCAAATTCTCTCTCTCTCTCTCTCTCTCTCTCTTTTTTTTTTTTTTTACTGCCCTCTGTGGTTCTGTAAAAATTAAAATGTTTTCCATGATTACACAGTATGAAACACATTGTCTTCTCTAAGGGCCACCTCTTTTCCACTGACCTGCCCCAGAATTCTAGTGGGGGTAGGAGTATCATTAAGTCTTACGTCTTTTAAACTTAGGGCATCTCTTCCTCCCTACTGCCAAAACCCCAAAGCAGAATAATAGACTTTGCTGTTTTGGTACCTACAATTGTTCTCCAGAGTATTAAAATACATATTTATTAATTTTTAAATTGTTGTTTTGGCTATAAAACCTCCTAAGTCAAAGTGATAAAACTAGTAAAGGTAATGGTAATGTTTAAAATAGTTTCAGGGTTCTCTAAAAGAATGAGCACAATCTTCTAACACAGGAAATATTGGTTTCTTTAGAAATGAAAAGAGGGAAAATTAAGAAAACAAAGCTGCCTTAAAAACATTAAAATATTTAAGATTAAATTTTAAATTATGCTAATTTTTATTGAATGCTTAGCACTATTTTGAAAACTCATGAATCATCTTCACAACCTTATGATTTAGGTTCTCTATATTAGGCCCCATTTTTCAGATGACGGAATGGAGACACAAAATCACAAAATTAGGAAAGAGTTCAGTATTCCTATCAAAGATAGCTAGGCTGGCCTAGGCTTTTATCCTTCTCCCCACAGAATTGAGGAGGACTCTGCTTTGATTCAAAGTTCTTGGCCTTGCCAAAGAAATAAATTTAGTAATGTCCTCTTCTTTCTAAAAGGAATCAAAGCAACCATAAAAGAAACAGAAACATATACAGTTATTCTAGGAATAAAGTTCTTTGTACAGCCAAGGAGGTAGAAGCTACAGAATTTGCCTTGCATTTTAACGATGCTTGGCACAGAGCAAAAGCAATTATCAACATCAAGGTCAAAGGTGGAGGATGGTTTGCAGTGGCACAGTGAAGAATCTGTTGGTTTTTGCTGCTTACCCACCTCTTTTTGAAATCCACTCCTCAGAACTTTTGAGTCTACCCTCAGATTGCCCAAAGCTTTCCCCTATTCAACCACTGTTTTTAATGTTTTAAGGTGAATGGAAATGACTCAGTTTCCCAAATTACCAATCAATATGCTCATTTCTTGGTTCATTTTAGCCGTATGTTAAGAAAACAACTGAGCCCCAACCAGGTATTTTAGTTGGTGAGATCACTGTCCTGATATGCCAAGGTTGTGGGTTCGACCCCCAGTCAGGGCACATACAATGATCAACCAATGAATGCATGAATGAGTGGAACTATAAATCTCTCTCTCTCTCTCTCTTGTTCCTCTCTCTCTAAAATCAATAAAAAAATCCCACTTCTAGGAATATACCCCAAGAAACCCAGAGTGCCAATCAGAAAGCATTTATGCACCGCTATGTTCATGGCAGCACAATTTACAATAGTTAATATCTGGAAACAGCCCAAGTGGCCATCGGTAGATGAGTGGATAAAAAAGCTGTGTACATTTACATCATGGAATACTATGCAGCAGTAAAAAAGAATCTCTACCATTTGAGACAGCATGGAGGGACCTGGAGAGGATCATGCTAAGTGAAATAAGTCAGTCAGAGAAAAACAAGTATAAATTATCTCACTCATATGTGGGATCTAAATAACAAAATAAACTGATGAACGGAGTGGATTCAGAGACATGGGAGCATGGAATAGAGTGCGGAATCTCAGAGAGAAGAGGATGTGGGAGGGAGAGAAGGTAGGTAATCAACCAAAGACTTGTATGCATATATGCATGGCTCATGGACACAGACAATAGGGTGCTGAAGGCCTGGGGCGGAGGGGAGGGGATGGGCCGAATAGAATAGTCAATGGGGGAAAAAAGGATCATATGTAATACTTTCAACAACAAATTACATTTAAAAAATTTAAGAAAATAATTACCTGTTAAAGTGAGTCCATTAACAAGTGATTTACTAGTAGGTAACATCCAGAATTATTTGCATTATACATTATACTTTTAAAAGGAGTATGAATTCCTCAGAATTTCATATTTATGGGGTCTTTCAGGGGATATTTGTGAAGATGAGGCTTCCCCTACTCTCTGAGTGATTCTGGAAATGGTGCCCCTGTCCCTATCTCAGCTGGAATCTAGGACTCTTTTCCTAAATGTTTACTTGACTCTTTAAATTTTCTGAAATACAAGGCTATTTGGAACGGAAAATGTTTTTGTTTTTGTTTTTCCATTTTGGATGGAGTTTTTCAACTTGTGCTTTGAGGGTCACTTGCTTTGACTCACGTGGGCTAACTCCCACCCCATTTCTGACTTCTGGCATCAGAATTTTGCAGCTGTGCTAAGAAATATGTATTCTAACAACCTTCCCCAGATGACTTGTATGACCTAGGGGGATAATTTTGAAAAGTTAAGTATCAGAATCATTTGTGTTGTTAGATTCTTTCCTATTACAGACCACAGACCAAAACTTCAAGGAGTATCATGTAAAAACCCAATTATAAGATCAAATATAATTTTAGGAGACTAATAATTAACAAATCTATTTACAGGATTGTATGTCCTTTTATTGTAAATTACAGGTATGAAACGTTTTAAAGAATTGTGTGGTGAATGTCGTTTAATCCTGCCTTGCCTTCTATAAAATTAACCAACTATGCTCCCCACATGTGAGTCTTCAGTAACCCCTGAGGCATTCTCTCTGAACAAGCCTCATTTCCTGTGTAAAAGGAACTGAGTTTGGTCAACTGTACAGAATTTAGGTTGATTAAACTTAAATTGGTTGTCAGAGGAGGCTGTAATTCTACAGTTGTGGAGATGTTTTAAAATAGAAAATACAATAATCTTTTTGGATGAGCAGAGTATATAGTAGCCTAAAGATACAGGATCCAAACAGAAGGCCTGTTAAGATTCTTTTTACTTTTATGATTTGACTAAACTGCCTCTCCATTCAATTGAATGTCAACTTGGTTTTTTTGTGTGTTCCCCCCCCACCCCCCATTTTTTAATCAGCAGAGCCCGGTAAGAATTCCTTGTCCCTCCTCGGTCCGTCCTTGATAATATCGTGGCCTCTTGAGAATCCATTACAAATAATACAGTTTAGATGCACATAACACATAAAGGAGGAAGCCATTTCACTTGATGAGAATACCCCATCCAGATCATTCAGATACCTAATAGATTTTTTCACTGAAATTATTGGGTTTGGCCAACTGGCCAAATCTCTTCAACACAACCCTAGAATTACCCTTCTTTCTCACACTTCCTTTTCACTGGTCACTTGCTCTTGATTCTTGTCAATCGCGGTAACCTTTCTTTTCCTGCACTTAGAACCTAAATCACAGTTGCATCAAGAAGGGCACTTACCTTGCGAGTCTTCCCCGGGTAGAGCCAGGCTGCATGCCGCGGGGCTGCCAGACTGAAGAGACATCAGGGAGGACAGACGGGCCGCTGACCCCTGGAGAAACAGCGGCGCCTCCAAGCACCTTTCAAAAACTAACGGTCTCTTCCAGAGGGTGACCAGTTGACAAAAAAACAAGCCAAGGGGAGAGCTTTTCGCTAAAGTTTATAACGTGAAGGTTACTTCTGTGAAACCACTGCAAGTCCACCCGGGAAAACACTTAAAACCTGACTTCATCCTTCTTCCAGAGCTCGTGGGAAAATCTAGCACCCGTTGAGAAGAAGTACCTTCCATTCCTGTGGCTGCCCCCGGGTTTGTTCCAATGCACCGGCGGAGCCAGGCAATTCACACTCAGCATTTCTTGACTGGAAATGGGACGGGTTGGCGGGGCGAATGGCTGGGTGTGTAGGAGACACCGTGATTTGCCATTGCATCTGCAAGGAACGCTCCCTGCTGTACAGGGACGTGAGGCCGAGGACGGTGCATGAGGAGGTGGCTGTTCTGGCCCAGATCAAGTCCCAGGAGCGGCGCTTCGCTCTTTACTCTGAAACCAGAGGCCCAAGAAGCTACTTAAAGCTTCTTCCGAAACCTCTTCACCAAACGGAAGTGCTAATCCATTACCAACATAACTGTCCAGGGTATTCTGATTTTTAAAAGGTGTTTTCATTTGTGATTTTAAAGAAATATGCAAGTCTAAATTGTGGCTTGTCAGTCCTTCAAGACCAGGTAAGAATTTTAAGCTGAATAAACTGATATCCAAATGCCCCCCAAAATAATGTAGAACCTACTGTCCACAAATGAGCCGGGAAAGCCCGGTTAATGACACGGCTTGGGCTCCCACAGACCTCTGAGGTAGCCGGCGCCGTTTTGCTGGACGCTCCGGGGAGGGCTGGGGAGGTTGTTTGAGAAACTAAAGAAAGGCAGCAGCAGCAGGGCCTCTTGCATGGTCCCTGACGAACACCGTGGAGGGAGAACTAAAGCCGCCCCCAATTCCCCAGTGTGGTCCTCACTCGAGGCTCTGGTTGTCGGGGCGCGGCGATGGGAGACGGCGCCCCAGGTGCCTCCCAGAGCGAGCGCGCACCGTAGGTGTCCTCAGAACCCGGGCGCGCCGCCCCCGCCGCCGAGAGGCCGGCTCTCGCCGCTGAGCCCCGGGGAGGCCAAGAAACCTCCCGGCCAGCCCGCCGCGCTGACAGGCGTCGCCGCGAGCCAATGAGCGCGCCGGGAGGCGGGGCATGGAGACCGAAGGGGCGGGATTTCCCGCCTGACCGCCTGGCTCCTGGCGAGGGCGGCGCGGGAGGGACGGCTGCAGAGACTGCGAGAGAGGGTGGGTCGGGGTCAGCCGCTGTGGGTGGGTCGGCGTGGGAGCTGTGGGCGGCCGCCGCGTCCCCTGCCGTTGCCCTCCGTCCGCCACGATGCCGGGGATCGACAAGCTGCCGATCGAGGAGACTCTGGAGGACAGCCCGCAGGTGAGGCGCGGGAGGCGAGGGAAGGAGCCGCGTGGGCCGATCCCAAGCCTGACGTCGCCGCGGCAGCAGGGGCCCGCCCCAGTCCAGGTGGGCGCCGCCGCCCGGTGCCCCCGCCCTTGGCGTGCCGCGCCCAAAGCCATCCAGGCCGGGCCGCCCGCCCACCCGCAGCCCGCGTGGGCCTGCGCCGCTAGGCCGAGATTCGCGCGCGGGGTCTGGCACCTCTGCGGCCCGGCGGTCACGTACGATCGCAAGGCTTCGTCCTGTTGACGAAAGGTGCGTTTTTATCGCTGGGATGTGCGGTGGTAAATCCTGATCCTGGAATTTTCTCCCCGAAAACCTCTTCCGAGAAAACCCCGGAGAAAGAACCCGGTAGACTCCTGGAGATGGTTTCTGAGCAAGCTGGGGAAAGAGAGGAATAGTGTTCCCCGGGGGACGCTGAAGGGCTGTTCCTTTGCCCGCGTGGAGGAGCCGACTTGGCCCCGGAGCCTCCCGCCTGTGCCCGGTGTCGTGGCCGCGACCGCAGCCGCTGTCACTCGAGCTGTGCGCGGCGTGTGACGGACGGCGCCTTCGGGGCCCCGCGACGGCTGGGCCGCTCCTTGCAGACTTGGCCCGGATAAGCTCATCAAAATAAAAGCCCGGCGTGCTGTGGGCTGCGCGTTGGGAATGCTCTGGCGGGTGCTATAGCTGAGGACAGCCTAGAAGAAAACAACCATTTGTTGTGTTTTCAGTGCTGAAGAATGACATCAGCTACGTTAAAAACACGTGGGTGGGGGGCTGTAACTTGCACAGAGAAATTTCATCCGTAAGCCTTACACGATAATTTAAGCTACTTAGGACCTCCTTGGTGGTTGGTTACCCCTTGAGAATGAAGACAATGTTCCGAAATGTTCATTTGAACTTCAGTTCCATGTATTTCATGTGTCTTTGGCAGTTTAATATGCCCCTTTCCTGGGCGGCACGTCTGCCGTGGATTATTTTAAAATTAAAATATTTATTTACTTTAGAGAGAGAGAGGAAGGTGGGGGGAGAGAGAGAAATGTGGATTTGTTCCACTTATTCATGCATTCACTGGTTGATTGTTGTGTGTGCCCTGACGGGATGGAACCCGAAACTTTGGGCGTGTCAGGAGGACGCTCCAACCAACTGAGCTACCCGGCTTGTGCCAACTTTAATTGCCAAGTTGAAATTGGGCTCTGATTGTGGAATTGATTTGATTTTTCTTGCTGAAAGTTATCTTCACTGGCCAGTTGCCTGCTGGTAATGTACTCTTATCAGCCAATACTGACAAGAGAGAGAAACAAACCCTCATCTTGGCTTGACTGCTAGAATAGCCAGTTCAAGTTATTTCTGTGGTGTAAAGTTAGGAACTATATTTGTTTCATACACCTCGCAAAAATTTTGTGAGGTGTATTGGGTAGGTGCACTTTGTCCTTTTGCTTTTTTATTATCTAAGACTCAACATGTGGCTGTACCCTTCTTTTACCTGGCCTGGCTTTTATAGCCCCTAAAGACTGTATACACAGCTCAAAATAGGTTGCACAGTGCCCTGGCCATGACTTGTGAAGAGGATATAATCTCTTGAATTACTTCTTGGACTTTTCACACAATTAGTTTACAACTTGAGCATTAGTTTTTTTCTTTTTTACAAGACTGTGCCACATTAGTGTCAGTTTTACAGTAATTTGTAATGAAATAGCCATATTGTTATTTTAATTTCTAGAAGTAATAATTTTGAACTAAATAACATTTATTTGGAGAAATTAGTTGGGGGCAACTGGGATTTGGAAAGGGAGGACACTTCTGATTCTCAGGGAGAACCTAAGAAGGCAGAATGGGAAGTCCTGGATCTGGGATTAGGATAGAAAGGTTTTAATCTTCACTGCCACTTAGTCCCTTCTGCTTTAGGGCAAGTTACTCACCTTCTCTGAATCACAGCTGTTATAGATAGCTTTTTTTATTTTTGTACCTGGTTATAAAAATAATATTTAATTCAAAAAAATTGGAAGTACAGGAAAAAAAGCAGTTACATGCATGTACCCAGCTGCAAACCCTGTTGATAGTTTAATAGTTTACTTTCTTCTTTCTAATTTTTCTCTCTTATACATTTTACTGTAATTGAGATTATGTTGTGTATACAGTTTTTATTTGGTTTTAATTTAACATTATAGTTTAAGCATCTTTACATATTATGACATTCTGAATAATAGAATTTAAAGGCTGCATGTTTCCTTAGCTGACTTAATAGTTGTCTTATTGGACTTTTAGACTTTTACCCTCAAATTTTGCTTTTATATATTGGGCTGAGATTCATGCTTGGGCATCAATTTTTGCTCTCATTTGGGTTATTTATTTAGGATGGAGTCAAGAAGTGAAGTAACAAAGATTATGGAAACCTTTAAAGCTCCTGATATAAGTTTTTATTAGATCACTTGATCCTAATCATTTTTAATTTTTTTTTTTAAATCGAGGCTTCTTTCTTTTGCATAATATGAAATACTCCTAGATTCAGCACATACTTGTTTTCACATTTTCACATCAAGATGCCTCTTAATCGCTGAAGATGTTTTACTTCTAATTGCCTGCAAATGTATACACCTGCCTGTCTCTCTAGTGGCATGACTGGCCGACTGGAACCTCAGCCAACAAATCAGTTTAACAACTTGAAGCATTACCATTCGTGTTTGTTGTTTGAAAATATTCCTTTGACACCTGATGAGATGAAGCAAGTGCCACCGTTAAAACCTGCTATATGGGCCCTGGCCAGTGTGGCTCAGTTGGAGTGTCATCCCTTGCACCAAAAGGTGGTGGGTTCAATTCTGGTGTGGGTACATACCCAGGTTGAGGGTTCCATCCCAGGTTGAGGGAGGCAACTGATCATGATGTTTTTCTCTCTCCCTCCCCCTTTCTCACTAAATTCAATAAGAAGAAAAAAATTGCTGAATGGTATCTCATGAAATGGTTTGTAAGAAAATATGTATTGGGGACAAAAGTGGAGCACATCTAAGAAATATTTGTACAGAATAATATTGGATGAGAAAACATGGATATTGATAACTCGTGTCAAAAAGTGACTCAAGAGTTGAACTCTGAAGAAATTTTAGGGTTACTAGTATATTAAATTATGCTGCTTATGTTTGTTTTCCTTTTTATATTTATACTAGAGGCTTGGTGCACAAAAATTTGCACGGGGGGGCGGGTGGTCCCTCAGCCCAGCCTGGCCTGTGCCCTCTTGCAGTCTGGGACCCCTTGGGGATGTCTACTTGCTAGGTTACATCCACTCCCTGGGGGATTGGGACTAAGCTGGCAGTCAGATATCCCTCTGGCAGCCCGGGAGCCCTCAGAGGATGTCCACTTGCCAGCGGGGAGCAGGCCTAAGCTGCAGTCAGACATTCTTAGCGCTGCAGTGGAGGCAGGAGAGGCTCCTGCCACCACTGCTGTGCTGATAGCTGGCAGCCTGGCTTGTGGCTGAGCGGAGCTTCCCCTGTGGGAGCGCATTGACCACCAGGGAGCAGTTCCTGCCTTGAGCATCTGCCCCCTGGTGTGTTACAGTCATTCCCAGTCCTTCTGTTCTTAGGGTCAATTTGCATATTATCCTTTTATTATATAGGATGGGCGTTATGTATAAAATTGTATCTAAAGGCATGTTTCCATAAAATTTAAATTAAAAATTTCAAGACGTAAGAAAACCTTAAATTATAACTTAATTGCCAGCATTGTTTTGTTTGTTTTAGTAGTATATAAAAATGGTGCAGATCACAGTGAATGCCATCATAGATTCAGTGAAATGGTATTGATTGTATTTTTTTTTTAATTTTATTGATTTTTTTACAGAGAGGAAGGGAGAGGGATAGGGAGTTAGAAACATCGATGAGAGAGAAACATTGATCAGCTGCCTCCTGCACACCTCCTATAGTTATGTGCCTGCAACCAAGGTACATGCCCTTGACTGGAATTGAACCCGGGACCTTCAGTCTGCAGGCCGATGCTCTATCCACCAAGCCAAACCAGTTAGGGCTTGATTGTATTTTTATAAGTTGCTAATTTTAAACAATCATACAGTGTTGAACTTGATATTTTAGTTTTAATTAGGGAACCGATTTCAACCCTGTTTAGGCTAAGAAGATCTTTTTCTTTTTTTTAAATCCTCACCTAAAATTATTATTTTTTCATAATTATTGATTTTAGAGAGAGAGAAACCGATGCGAGAGAGAAACATCAATAGTTTGCCTCTCATATGCACCCCAGCTTGGGATCAAACCATAACATAGGTATGTGCTCTAACCGGGAATCAAACCCGAAACCTTTTGGTATATGGTATTATGCTCCAACCAACTGAGCCACCTGGCCAGGGCAAGAGGATCCTTTTTTTAAAAAATGCTTTTATTTTTTAGATTTAGATTTAGAGTTTATCTTTTTTTTTTTTTAAGGGCAAGATGATTTTTTAAAAAAATATATTTTATTGATTTTTTTACAGAGAGGAAGAAAGAGGGATAGAGGGTTAAAAACATCAATGAGAGAGAAACATAGATCAGCTGCTTCCTGCTCACCTCCCACTGAGGATGTGCCTGCAACTAAGATACATGCCCTTGAGCAGAATCGAACCAGGGACCCTTCAGTCCGCAGGCTGACGCTTTATCCACTGAGCCAAACCAGTTAGGGCAAGATGATTTTTATTTAACTGAGAAAGTTTACTATGATTGAGATTTAATTAAAAAAAATTAAAAAATATATTTTTATTGACTTCAGAGAGGAAGGGAGAGGGAGAGAGATAAAAACATCAATGATGCCCTAAGCGGTTTGGCTCAGTGGATAGAGCTTCGGCCTGCAGACTGAAAGGTCCCAGGTTCGATTCCAGTCAAGGGCATGTACCTTGGTTGTGGGCACATCCCCGGTAGGAGGTGTGCAGGAGGCAGCTGATTGTTGTGTCTCTCTCATCGATGTTTCTAACTCTCTCCCTCTCTTCCTTCCTCTCTGTAAAAAATCAATAAAATTTTGAAAAAACAAAAACAAAACATCAATGGTGAGAGATAATCATTGATCAGCCACCTCCTGCACGCCCTCACCCACCCCTCAACTGGGGATGGAGCCTGTAACCAGGCATGTGCCCTTGACCAGAATCAAACCCAGGACCCTTTGGTCTGCAGGCCAATGCTCTATTCACTGAGCCAAACCAGCTAGGGCCAAGATCTTTTAAAATTAGTTCCACTACAGGTTTTTACATAAATGTATTCCTTGAATTAGGATGATATTTTTGGAGGAAAAAACAAGTGACAGATTTTTCTTAAAAATGGCATAGCCAGGGCCTGGCTCAGATGTTGAGCGTTGACCTATGAACCAGGAAGTTCAGTTTCAGGTCTGGGCACATTACTGGGTTGTGGGGGCTTGATCCCCAGTGGGGGACCTGCAGGAGGCAGCCAATCAATGATTGTCATCATTGATGTTTCTCTTTCCCTTCCTCTCTGAAATTAATAAAAAAAAATTTTTTTTTAAAAATGGCATAGCCAAACAAGATTTTTTGGTGCTTTTCTTTTTATATCTTAAAATAGCACTTTGAGAGGTAGGAGTTGAGGCACTAGAGCTAAAAAATAAAAAAATTCTGTCAGATCTAATTCTCTGGGGCACGGAAAGTAGAGTACTGAGAATGTGGACTTTGCATATTGGCATAATAATTTTGTGCTTTTTTCCAAAATCTGTATTCAGTTAGCTTTTTCTTATAATAGGAAGCTAAGACTAAGTTGATTTTTAAAAACTAGCATTTAAGGTTGAGGCATTAATTGTAGAGTAAAATACAAGGTCATCTTTTAGATTTTAAGCTATAGTTATGGCAATAGTTTTTGGTATTTTAATTCTTCTCTGCCTTTGAGATACAAAAAGCTTAGCATACTTTGCCCTGATATGCTGAGTTTCCTTGTCTCTGAAATTCTTTTTATTGACAGTCTTAAATTTACTTACAGTTTTCCCCCTTTAAAATGAAAAATTTTACATGCTTATTGGAAAAAAAAAAAAAGCCAAACAATATAGAAATGTATAAAGAAGAAGAAAAAGAATAACCCCAAATTTTGCACTCAGAAAAACAGTTAACGTTTTATAGGCCATGCTGGAGCGGGGCACTGTGGTATTATATTCGGATTAGGATGGTAGAAGATACCACAGAGAAAAAGAAATAATCAGACTACGTTATCCTGAAAAAAGACTTTTAAAGTATTTACACATGGAATACTGTTAAATTAGCCTTGAATGTGTCTTTTAAGTTTAATTACAGACTTTTTACTTCATAAAAATATATCTTTGTTCCTTCTAAAAGTTTGTATGATGTATTTGGAAAAACCCTTTATTTTAATGAAGTGAAACTGAGAACAAAGAATCCTGACATCTTGGCATTACTATCAAAAGAGAAAAAATAGACTATTACTCAGAATACTTAGAGCTCTGATATTCTAGGATTTTTCCTTCCTTTAGAAAAAATTTACATCTGATTTGTGTAATGGTTAACATAAACTTATTGCTTTTATTTTATACAGACAAGATCTTTACTGGGTGTATTTGAAGAAGATGCTACAGCTATTTCCAACTATATGAACCAATTGTATCAAGCTATGCATCGGATTTATGATGCACAGGTAAAAAGCTAAAGGCTGACTCCATGCTTTTTAAAAATGAATCTTTAAGCACAGAGTGTCTGTCTTGTTTACTGGTGCCTAGTGTTGACCTGGGCTCCTAGTAATAAATACTTGTTGAATGGCCCTAACTGGTTTGGCTCAGTGGATAAAGCATCGGCCTGCGGACTCAGGGGTCCCGGGTTCGATTCCGGTCAAGGGCATGTACCTTGGTTGCGGGCACATCCCCAGTGGAGAGTGTGCAGGAGGCAGTTTTTGGATGTTTCTAACTCTCTAACCTCTCTCTTCCTCTCTGTAAAAAAATCAATAAAATATATATTTAAAAAAAAATACTTGTTGAATGGATGAATGAACATTATTTTGTACCACAGAGCTCATATTTCAATTACTAATGCATAGTTTGTAGTACTGTAAAAGTTATGAAGATTGAAGCACCTGTCCCTCCTCTCCAACCCAGTAAGGGCTTATTGAAACTTACTAATAGTGACCTTTGCCTAAGATTTGACTGAAAACCCCATATTGTCACCCATATTTTCCTTAAATCTTATGGAATACTTCCTCCCCTTTTTAAACAAAGGATTTGAAAGTATTTTGCCTCTGTTTTGTTAATAGAAGGCAATAAAAGTTAAATGTAGCTCTGGGGCATGAATTTAAGAAAATAGAAATGACTAGATTATTTTGTTGAATAAGAATAAGATTTGAGGCTTTTTATGAAATTTAATTTTAAGCCTTAACAACAACCTGGGTTCTATAATAAACTTTCTTTGGGATTAAGTATACTCACTTTTTCCCCTTCTAATTTTTTCTTCCTTCTGGACTCACATTTTCATTATGTACTTAAAAGTTGTGATAGTTGTTATTTTCTTCTAATTGGTCTCTCAAATTGGATTTCTGAAGATAGATATGTAAAAGAAATGTTATTTTTGTCATATTTATCACTGGAAAAAACCCCTTTAAATTAAAAAAAGTATTTCTTTCATATGGTTTTTTGCTGTATTTTATGACGAGGTTGACCACATTTTGGTTGTATGTTATTAAATGCTTATCATGGACTAATATCAGTATCGAGAGAAAGGGATGATCAGTTTTCAGTGTAGGATCTCTTAAGGTTTTGCTAAGATATGTACAGTTTACTCCTAACTTTAAAGCTTTAACAATGCCTAGTTTTTATTAGTTAAAAACAAGCATGCACCAGGAACACTGCTGGTGTATATTTTATGGTTTGAGTTTCCTTTTAGTACTTTAATGATAGTTCTCTTTCCAGTGATTTAGTGAAGGGTTTAGAGAACATGTACGATATTTTATGTTAAGTGATAAATAAAAATGGTGTAGGTATCATCAACTAAAAGTTTTTCTTATCAGTAATGTCACGTTTGAATTAATCTTTTTTATAGAATGAATTAAGTGCAGCAACACACCTGACTTCAAAACTTTTAAAAGAATATGAAAAACAGGTACTGTGTATGATAGTTTTAAGTGCATAATTTAAAATATGCAGTGATACCATATCTATATAGTTAAGTAGAATTTCTCATCAAGAATCCTAAACTTTTTAGAGTTCACAGAAGTTTATTTTGATATGCCATTGAAATTCCTTTATAGCACTTATATCTAATTTTAATGACTTAATGTTAGCTACAGAGGTTATCTGATTAACCTCTCTTCTTTTTACTGAAGCTTGCTTAAGTTACACAGCTGGTTATTAGAAGAATTGGAGCTAAACACCAAATCTTTGAACTCCTAAGTATGGTGTGCATTCCTATAACCATGTTAATTGGTTGCTTAGCAACATTATAATTAATGTTTATAAATTACATAACTATACTAGTTTATTAAAATGATACTTTTAGAGCTTATTCAAAGTTTAGAAGTTTTCTGAAGTTATTTAAAAATCTAAATTATAATGTCATTCACAAAAGACATACAGCATTGGTCCTTTACCTCATCTCTGTTTCTTAACCTTTTAGCGTTTTCCATTGGGTGGTGATGATGAAGTGATGAGTTCTACTTTGCAACAGTTTTCAAAGGTTATAGATGAGGTAAGTGTTTATTTTATTTTGCTTGAATAAGTGGTCTTTAAGTTATTCAAGTTGTTTAGCTTTTATTGGGAACTGTTATGATTATATGAGTAAGTCTCTATTAAAAAAAGATTACTATTTAAAAAGGACCTTATTTCTTGGTGGCTGTCTTGTTAAAACAGTACTTTCTTTGCTTGATTAAAACAAATTGTTTTCAAGGAATAAACATATAGATATGTTCTCCCAGTCCATGTAGCTAACATTCAGTGTTTCATTGTCTTATCTGATGAACACAGGGAGAGAAGAGGTTCTTTATGGTTTTTCTTTTTTTTTTTTTTTGTCATCAGGCAACTTTTTATCTTCCATTCTAAATAGCCAATATCAAACCTTAATTTCTCAAACTAGTCTCAGAACAAATAACTAAAGACTAGAAGTTAGGAGGAAGAAGGATGGTGAGAGATGTTTGGAGAGTCCATAACTTCACATGCACCATTAGTCCTGTCTTTTCTAGTCTCTTAATCGGAAAATAAGTTTTTGAAATACTTTAATAATTCATTATAGCAAAATATTGTCCTAGCAAATCAATATAAAGAAATATGTACAGGAAATGGATTTTTTTTATTATGGTAAAATATACATAACTAAAATTAACTACTGGTGACATTTGGTACATTCAGTGTTGTGCAACCATTAGCACTGATATTCTAGAACACTTTTTATCATTATCCCGAAGGAGACCCTGTGGCCATTAAGCAGTCACTCCCTACTCCTCACACCCTCAGCTCCTGGCAACCATAAATCTGCTTTCTGTTTGTTTGGATTTACCTATTTTGAATATTTCATATAAATGGACTCAATATAATTTGTGTCATCTTTCACTTAGCAAAATGTTTTTAAGGTTTATCCATGTTGTGGCATGTATCAGATTGCATTCCTTTTTTTAAAAATTGATTTCAGAGAGGAAGGGAGAGAAATAGAGAGATAGAAACATCAATGATGAGAGAGAATCATTGATTGGATGCCTCCTGCATGTCCCCTACTTAGGGAGATCGAGCCCGCAACCTGGGCATGTGCCCTTGGCTAGAATGAACCTGGGACCCTTTAATCCACAGGCGGACGCTTTATCCACTGAGCCAAACCGGCTAGGGCTGCGTTCCTTTTTTTTTTTTTTTTTCTAAATAAAATCTTGCATGAATATACCACATTTTATTTATCCATTTATCAGTTGATGGACGTTTGGGTTGTTTTCCACCTTTTGGCTAATGCAAATTATGAGCATTTATGTACAAGTTTTTATTTTTTGTTTTTTTTGAACACCAGTCTTCAATTCTTTTGGGCATAAACCTGGCATGGGATTGCTGGGTCATATGGTAATTTTGTGTTTAACTTTTTGAGGAACCACCAAACAGATTTCCACAGCTTCTACACAATTTCACGTTCCCACCAGTAATGTAGGAGGGTTACAGTTTTTCCACATTCTCACCAACACATGAGAATGTTATTTTTATTTACTTTCTATTGTAGCCATTGAAGTGGTGTGAAGTGTAATTTCATCATAGTTTTGATGTGCATTTTCCTGATGGCTGATGATATTGAGCATCTTTTCACAGCTAATTGGCCATTTGTAAATCTTTGATGAAGTGTCTGTTCAGATCTTTCCCCTTTTCTTAACTGGGTTGTTTCTTTTATTACTTAGTTTGAGAGTTTTTTTTTCAAGTTTCTTATCAGATACATCATTGGCAAATATTTTCTCCCATTCTAATGGATTGTCTTTTTATTTTCTTGATAGTATCCTTTGATATACAAAATTTTTAATTTTGATGAAGTTTAATTTATATATTTTTTGTTGCTTGTGTTTTTGGTTTCATATCTAAGAAATCATTGCCAAATCCAAGGTTATTCTATGTTTTCTTCTAAGAGTTTTAAATGGAATTTTTTGACTGTATATTTTATTACATAATTTTGTATTCTCTTATTATCAACATCTTTTACTAGATTTTGTTTAATTTACATAACACTGGTTAAATGTTTCTGTTACTTGGCATTTTTTGTTTTTCTTTTACTAGCTTAGCTCTTGTCATGCGGTACTTTCAACGCAGCTTGCTGATGCCATGATGTTCCCCATTACCCAGTTTAAAGAAAGAGATCTGAAAGGTATTGAAGTCAAGCTTATGTTTACTTTCATTAACTATTAGAATATTAATGCCTGTAAAATGCATATTACTCTATATCTTAACCATTTCTAAATACAGCTTGTGCCACATTTACTTCAATTAGTCACTAAACATTTATAGGAGCTAGTTAATGCTAGGTGAGGACTACTGATATGAATAAGATGTCACTTCACTTGAGAAAGTCTAAAGAAGGATATAGATAAAGATAATTACAATACTGTTTCATAGGGAATGAGCAAGGTGTTGTGAAAGCTCAGAGGAGGGTGTCAGAAAGGCTTCACCAAGGATGTGACATGAGCATTGAGTCATGAAGAGGAGTTTGCCAGGAGAAAAGAGTCATTCTATTACAGGGACTAGGAAACACCAAGGTATGGGTTGTAGAAATACATGGCTTGTTTTGAGAATGATAAGAAGTTCAGTGTAGCTGAAGTATTGAATGTGTTGGGCATGGCAGGAGACAAATCTAGAAATAGATTAGTTGGGACTAGGTTATGTTAAAGATGTTCCACTTAAGTTTATAAGGAAAGAGAAGCCAGTGGAGGTCTTTTAAGAAGGAGACACAATCCTTTTGTTTTTGGAGGGTGGAACAGGGTGAATTTGATGTCTAGGAGAATGGGTTAGGAAGTTGTGAGAGTCCAGTGAGGTATGACCAAGACTTGACTGAGACAGTGGCACAGGAGATGGAGGTGTGTTTATGGGCTGGAGTGGCAGGAGGTGGGCGGTATTTACACAGCTAGCAAACCATCACTTAGTTGTTTGTGATGGATTTTGCCCCCATTTAGCATTATTCAATGATAAAATGAGTTTTATGGAATTGGCTTTGCTTCCTCGTAATTTACAATCTTAGAAAATTAGATAGACCTATTTATAAGATAGGTAGGTAGAATAAAATATCTGTGGGTGGTAAAATATTTAAATTATAATGGAATAAAAACAAATATATTTAGAGATGGAGTTAATATTCGTAGTGGTAAATCCTCAAGAATGGTCATTCTAAGGTCAAGAAACAAAATCTCTTCTCAATCTAAGGGGACCGAATGTTAATAATCTTATTAATAAAACATTCTTTATTTCTTATTCAACATTTGAACTTATTAGAGTCAATATGAAAAATGAGTTATTAGATTCTGGTACAAAGACTATTTCCATATCTTACAATTTGTTTTTGTGTCATATTACTAATTTGTGATGAGTAGATTTTCTGGAGTTGTAATGTTGCTAATGATAGTAAATGTTCCATAGGCTAGCTGAAATACAGAGTGGCATTTTCACTTTGAATGTCGAAAATTGAGATATTATTAGGAGTTTTGATTATAGCTTAAATGGCAGTTACTATTTTCTAAAAATTTAAGATATTTCTATTTCATAAATATGGTACACTGAAATTATTTTTGAACTTTTCCAGAAATATTGACATTAAAAGAAGTGTTTCAGATTGCTAGTAATGGTAAGCTCTTAATACTTTACAGTTATTTCTTGTCATGATGCATTTTTAAAATCAACACAAATCTGTGGCTGGATTTCGTGTAATAATTGAAAAAAAAATGAACCTAATTAAAACTTAAAGTGAACATTATTTAAATCAGTGTTATTTAAGTTGTACCCTATAGAAAAATTTAATAAGAAATAAATCAACTCTTGTGATTTGCTATCCTCATAATATTAAAAAGGTGATATAATATTTTCCCTGTCTTGTTTTCCTATACATCCCACGTTTTCTTTAATGAGAATTTGCAATTTTTGTATTAAAAATATTTATGAAGCCCTGACCGGTTTGGCTCCGTGGATGGAGCATCAGCCTGCGGACTGAAAGGTCCCAGGCTCGATTCCGGTCAAGGGCATGTACCTTGGTTGCGGGCACATCCCTAGTAAGGGGTATGCAAGAGGCAGCTGATCAATGTTTCTCTCTCATTGATGTTTCTAACTCTCTATCCCTCTCCCTTCCTCTCTGTAAAAAATCAATGAAATATATTTAAAAAATACTTAGGTAAAATTTTAGTGGATTACAGTTCCCTTTGAATTAAATGTTTTTACCAATTTAATAAGTAGAAACATACTTTAGGGGAAATTTCGATAGGGGAACATTTGTAGAAAGATGCACATCTGAAGCCATTTAAAACATTTATAAGTTTTGCAAAGTACTATTTTATTGTTATTAATAGTCATTTCTATTTTCCAGATCATGATGCTGCAATTCACAGATATAGCCGATTATCAAAAAAAAGAGAAAATGACAAGGTATGATAATACTTACTCTTTCAGTATTGCAGTTAACAACTGTTTCATTAGGTGGTCTAGTTTTTCCTGTTTAAAATGCTGTCTTTACTGTGTGTGGGGGTTGTCAATCAGGGAAAAGAGACATAATTCTTTAAACAATAAAAAAATTGCTGTCTTTAGTTTTGTACATTGCTAGCACATTCCTTACCACACACACATACATACACATAAAGAGTTCAGGTGGACATGTGCTTCCTTTGACACTTGGGAGAGTGAAGGGTAGGAGGTAAAAATTTGGGAGTCTTTGGAATATGGAGTAGTCTTTGTACTTGATTTGGTATTCACAGAAGAGCAAGAAGAGAGAAGAACCTAGTATATATTACATAGTAAGTGCTCAGTAAATATTTGTCTGAATACAAGAACTTAAGGGCACACACACATTTTATGTGTAGGTGAAGGAAAACAAGTAAGTATAAGAGAGGAGGGGCAGTAGGGAGGGAACCAGGAGGAGAGAGTGGTATGTTGTGAACTGACAAAGTCAAAGACTAATGGCTAAGCTATTATCAAACAATTAATTGTCTGCCTTCCCTCTGTGTGATAGACTTTATCTGACATGCTTAGTTTATTGTATCATTCTTAGTTATATGCAGAAATTCTGCTTTTAATGTGCTTTAAAATGAAGTGGTTGGTAGTAAAACAGGAAAACTATCTTAGCCAATAATTTTGCAGGATTTCTAATATCTAAAAAAATAAGAAGGCACTGCACAATTGCTGGTGATGTGCCTTTTTCCTTGGGTAGACTCTTCTTCACAGCCACTACTAAAGATAAATTAAAATTAAATAAATAATAGTATTTTTAATTTTGTCACTTAAAGGCAAAGTATGAAGTAACAGAAGATGTCTACACTTCCAGAAAAAAACAACACCAGACCATGATGCATTATTTTTGTGCATTAAATACTCTTCAATACAAGAAGAAAATAGCATTGTTAGAACCTCTACTTGGGTACATGCAAGCTCAGGTGAATTCTGCACTGTGTTTTGGATTTTAACTGTCCTAAAAACTTTATATTAAGCATGATATTTATGTTAAATATAAGGTATTACATTGCAAAATACAAATTACAATTTTGTGCCTATGTTTTAAAAAGTAATTTAAAATTGTCACCAGGATGTTATTTTAAGGAAGTTAGGGGGAGTAGCTTTCCTCGCAGATGAAGATTTCAAATTGATAAATGAAACCACTTACCTTGTATGTAGATCTTGTTAATCACAATTGAGGACAGGGAACAGAAAGCTAAATTAATTGTGGAGTTACACCTATTGCTGGAGCCTCTAATCATTCTTGCTTCATAATAGATCTGAAAGAAAAGTTTGAGTTTACTTCAAGTTGCATGCATACTTCCTGAGTTAAAAATATTAATGAACTCCAAAGTGTCCCAAGGGGTATGCATTAGGAAGGGGGCTAGAAAATTAAATTTGGGTAATATGAGATGAGATGGCAGCCCCCTATTTCTTCAAGTATGAATATTATTATTCCTCAGATAACAAAACTTTTTAATCTTTGTATTAAACATGAAATAGTTTATCAATATGACTTACTTGAAATGTCTTAAAAGTTATTTTCCAATTAAAAAAATTGCTTACCATATGCATGTATCTATAATAATAAAAGTGTAATATGCTAATTAGACCAGACTTCCTTCTGGATGAAGCCAGGTCAGCGAGGGCCGAGGCAAGCTGCTGTGGCTGTGAGGGCCGAGCCCCTTGCCTCTTGTTAATACATAAAATGAACAGTGAAATTTAAGTTTATTTCTTCAGTGGTTTCATGCCCAATGGAAGTCATTGTAAACTACAACCTACTTTTACACAGAAGGGAATAATCTTTTGTTGTTTACTGACCCATTATCTTGGAATTTGTTTATTTGCTTTATTTAAGTATTTTGTTTGTGTGTGGGGGTATTTCTGTTGTTCAACCCTTCTACTCTCACCTTCTTGCCTCAGATAAGTTTCTTTAAGATGGGTTCTGAAAATCTCAATGAACAACTGGAAGAATTCTTAACTAATATTGGAACAAGTGTACAGAAGTAAGTATTTTCTTGCTTAAAATTGAAAATGAAGTTATGTGAATGATAAGTTAACAGCTAAACATCATAATCTAAAAATATTTACCATTTAATTTCCTGCCATGAGAGTGTTTCTTGCATGACTCATGGACACTTCTTTTTTCACCATCTTTTCCACAGAATCTGAACTCTAAATTTCATAATAGTATCAAATCTGATGCTATTTTATAGATTCTCAACTAGGTTTTATGTCTGAATGTAACAGACACATGATAGTAATTATTCATAGTGAGTTATCTTCACAGTTACCTGAATTGTGGTGGATAGATGGGAGATCACTAAATAAATCTTGTTTTTTAAGCCATGAACACTTAGAGAAAGCAACTCTAATAAGGTTCAGAAGTCTGAGCAGTGATGTGGTCAATCTGAGGTAGAGAGGGAGATGAAAATGTTGTTTTAAAGGCACAGGACTGAACAGTTTGAAAGTCTCTTTGAAGTTAGGCATTGAATTGGCTTCATTAATTTTTTGAATTTATTATTGTTTCCAAAATATCTGTTTTAAATAAAATGTAAAGCTGTTTTATAACATGTTCATGTTACTTTACCCATACCACTGTTGCACTCTTTAAGAATCTAATATAATAAAAGAGAAACATGTAGATTTGACCGTTACCACCAGCCAATCAGAGCAGCTGTATGCAAATTAACGCAGCCAAGATGGAGGCCAACAGCCATGGAACTAGAACAAACCAGAGGCTTCTGTTGCAACTGCCTGCCTAGGCTGGCTGAGCCTCTGCTCACAGCCACGCCCACCAGCCAAGATGGAGGCTGGCAGGGCGGCTCTGCACTGGGAGCCTCCACGGCCGGCCGGCATAGCTGTGCCATGTGTGTCAGCTCAGTGGGAGGGGGGGTCCAAGCCTGAGGCCTCCCTGGGGCGTCCAGGAGCAGCTGTCCTGGGTCTGCTGCCTGGCTCCGCCCCCCGGGAGCCTCCACCAGGCGTGTGGGAGAGTGGGTCCTCCACGGGGCTTGTAGGAGCAGCCATCCTGTGACCACTGCCTGGCTCCACCCCCCAGGAGCCTCCTTGGGGCATGCGGGAGCTTGGGGGGCCTCTGCAGGGTGTGTAGGAGCAGTCGTCCCGGGTCCGCAGCCTGGCTCTGCCCTGGGGGCCTCCTCGGGGGTGTGCGGAAGCACCCATCCAGGGTCCGCTACCTTCATCCACCCCCCAGGGGCCTCCACAGGGCGTGCGGGAGCATCTGCTGCACAGTGTTGAGAATCTGAAGCC
>PVJC01020532.1:0-29124 GCA_004026665.1 Murina feae
AAATTTAAAATTTTTTAACATAAGTTTTTGCATGATAATGGATCCTCTGCTATATGTTGGAATATTTGAGGAAATATCTATAAGCCCATATCATCAAATATTTTATGCGCTATAATAAAAAATGGTTTAGATTTAACTTTTTATAATTTGACAGATTGATTTTTTTAAAATTTAGACAAGGACTAAGAATAATAATGAAGTGTATATTTTGATCCATAAAATAACATGCATCCATTCATCATGATCATATTTGATAAGCACAATTCATAGTTTATTCATCATTTTTATTATTAATCATAATACTACTCTTTGTACTGTGACTTATTATCATTATAAATACTACTTAAATACCCAAACTTAATTCAGGATCATTTGTATTAAGTCTCAAGTGATTTGATACCTTGGAGACTGTATATTTCTCTCATTAAATTTTGACATTAAAATATGTACATAAGTTATAAAAATCATTATATTTCAAATAAGAACTTTAAAAATATGCTAATGATTTTATTTTTTTAAATATAACATCTGGGTATTTAACTTAAGATGTTGTCAGGTTTCTCCCTTTTATTATTTTAGTGATATTAGTATAGTTTTCAAACTGGTAGTTTAGGGCTTTAATCTATTTTTGTTCTTGATTCCAACTTATTCAACTAGAGGCTCCTGCATGCATTTGTGCAGGGCGGATGGGGTGTCTCAGCCTGGACTGCGCCATCTCACAATCCGGGCCCCCTCGGGGGATGTAGCAGTGTGCCAAGTGGCAGGTAGACAGGGAGGAGCCAGAGTCGGGCCAGGTGCCATGCCACTAGTGCTCATCCAGGCTGGCTGCTTGGTAGGCTACCAAAGAGTCAGGAGAGGCTCCCTCTTCCGCAGCTGTGCTTGAAAACCATGAGGCTAGCTTCTGGCTGAATGGTGCTCCCCCTGTGGGAGCACACTGATCACCAGGAGGCAGCTCCTGCGTTGAGTGTCTGCCCCCTGGTGGTCTGTGTGCATCATAGCAGCCAGTTGACTGGTTGTTCCAGTTGTTCCGGTCATTTGGTCATAATGGTCACTTCGGCTTTTATAGAGAAAAAGAGATAAAAATTTTAAGCCTATAATGAAATTGATTACAAAAATGGTGTAATTTTATGTAAGATACTGTTTATCATAGAATAGCTATTGAAATATTGTTACAGGAAAAAAAGAAATAAAAATTGGCCTATTTCAGCATGTTAGTATTTTTTAAATTCATACTTTGCTGATTCACACCTATTGAATCAGACTGATACCATTTAATGAATGACCTCTATTAATATGATCTATTACTGATTCAGTAAAAAGCAGCAATTAAAATATCTCCATGAATATCTTAATTTATATGTACAATCTTGCTAAGTAAAAATAATTAACATTAGTTTTTCTTCTATAAACTAACCAGAGCGTGGGGTATTCTTAATCTTTAGAAACTAGTGGACCAAAGAAACCTTTCATAAGGAATCTCATTTTTTTAATTCTCTAGTTTATAATCTTAAAAACATGGCGACCAGTTCAACCTTTTGTTCCCCTAACCAAAGAATTTTAAAACTCATTTTTAACTTTTTAGAAATCAATCATAATGATTAGAACTTTGATAAATGATATATGAAGACTGTACCAGTTCATAAAGTACAATTTATCTTAAATTAAAATACTTACTTATTTGACAAGACAATACGATGTAGTATGTCATTCCATGAATTATATGAGTATACTTGTCATTATAAATTTTCTGGCAATGGTAATAAAGAATTCTATCATTCATTTTACTGCTGGAGAAAATAATTTCTTATTCATACTAACACAGCCTTTCCATTACTTCTTACAAAAGCCTTGGCAATGCTTCAAAATGAGTGTTATTACAAAATATTCTATTACAGCATGGTAAATATATGACTTTCTTTTCCATTATGTTCACAATTCTCCAAAGAGGACTTTACTTTGATGGTGCTGATCTACTGACAAGTGAGAAAAACCGACTTCCAGTTCTTGCCGTACTGAAAGAATGAATGACTTTCCCCTAGAAGTCCAGTTCTCACATACACCAGATTGCATTGTCATATTGTAGGCTTTGTTACTGAGATCTTTTTCTTTATACTTTAGCACTTGCATGTAAAGATTCTTTGGAAAGGCATTAACTGCCTAGTTACATGTTTAGAAGCCAAAGATAATAATTAACATGCATTAAATATTGCAGTGAGAATAAAAATCTGAAACATTTGCTTTTAATTGACAATAAGAATGAATGATAAAGTTACCTATTGAAGAGTTTCTTTTGCTAATAGTAATGCAAATGCTTGACAGTGTTCACAAATATACACTGTTCATGAATGCTGAAATAATATGGCTTACAGTTTTTCTTAAGCTTCATCAAAAGTATTATTAGCTATGAAAAACCAAGATCACAAAAAGGTCATTACTGATAACTGCTGTAAAGTGCATTATATTAATTATACCATTAATAGTATAAAAATTTCATGAGATTAATATGTATAATTTTTATTTCATCAGTGAGTTTTTGTGGACTTATCAAAATACACAAAACATAACAAAAAAGCAATAGTGTTTTTTGTGTGTGTGTGTATCGGGGGGGAATAAAGTGACAAAATGTATATAAGGATTAAGATTAAGAACTTTTTGAAGTCTGTATGCTTTCTGTAAGAATCCTATTATTTGTGACATGATTTCTCAATTACATATTGATCATTTACTTCATAGCATAGGTGAGGAATAAAAGGATAATTTAATAGGCTCTTGGAGCCCACCATTGCGTTTTTCACATCTTGGAGTTTTTATTCCCAACTCAACCTTCTTCATTTTTATATTTTCCTCTTTTTCACTCTGATTAAATCTTTTGATCTTCACTATAACCTTTAGTAACTTGATTCCCCTCTCTCATCACTCTCTCTTTTAGACATCTATACACTGCAAGATGTCCACATCAATTTTTCCAAGCTAGTCTTGCTCTTCTATTCCAGTAACACCAAAATTGTATCATACTTTTTAAGTTGACAATCCTCAATCTTGAGTCATTTACATCATCAACTTGCTTCATAGTTCTTTAAGAATGATGTAATCCTCCTACTTCCTTACTTAAAAAGGAATTAGACAGTTTGTTACATATGTAGAAAGGCAAGACCAGCTTCGTATCAGCTCCCTGCATCTCCAGTCTCACAGAATGACACCAAATCCTAAGGGTCAGATAACAGTTGACATGAGAAATGAGTCATTTTATACATTTAGTAGTCAGGTCTAGCAGTTTTACACCCAAAAGAGGGATGTGTCACGTGATTTCCAAGAAATCACCTTGGCTAACAGCACTAGTAATGGACTTATGATTTGTGGGGAAAAATATTGAAGTCAATTGTGTCACTAAAGAATTGAGAAAAATACTTTTTGTCCCTTCCTTTTTGTGATCTTCCTCCACATGGGTTTCATAATTTGGCTGCTTTTGTGGTGTTGTGAGTTAGGGCCAAGAGGGAGGGGATTTCCCGGCTGGTGTGGCTCAGTTGTTTGAGTGTCATCCTATGTACCAGCAGCAGTTTGCTGGTTTGATTCTTGGTCAAGGCACAGGCTCAGGTTGCTGGCTCAATCAGCAGTAGGAGGTGTACAGGAGGCAGCCAAGTGATTCTCTCTCATGGATGTTGCTATCACCCTCTCCCCTCCTCTATCTGAAATCAGTAAAAACATTTTTTTAAGAGAGAAGTAATTTTTCTTTTTGTTCACTGCTATACTTCCAGCATGTAGAAAGTGGCTGATATATATATGATATATATGGCAGAATTTTTTAATGAATGAATTAGTCTTTCATAATTTTTAGTGGAATAGCCCCTTCACATGTTTTCTTACAACCCTCTTTCTCTCTTTAGATCCAGATATTAATCCATATGGACAAGAGTGGGATAGGAAAGGGAAAGGGGAATGCCAAAGTATGGATGTAAGTGAAACACGTCATAACATTTAAATTCCAAAATTTTCCACACCCCAAATTGCACTCAAATGAAGAAGGTAGAACCCTTTTTTTTTTTTTTAAGAGGACGTCTCTTCCTAGAGATTCTACCCTTGAACAAGTTAATTAATAAAGAAGGTGCACTATCACACTAAGAGGCCAGATATATAACATATGTCTGAATTCCAGTGGTGGTGACTAATGGATGCAAATCATATTTACTGCATCGCAACCAATTTTAATATTTATTTATTGCTATACTTTGTGGCTCTCTTACTTTATATTTTTTAAAAAGTTATCTTTGTGGAGGAAAAGATTCAAATTATTCCATAAATTAGCTTACTATAAATATGCATTATGTAAGCTTTAGGAATCAGTGCAACCTCTGAAATTTTTTACATGAAGTAACAGTGCTAGAAAGATAATGTACTTTTCTAAGGACGTATCACTGAGAAATAACAAGATCCAGTTTCTAAATTCCAATTTAGTGCTTTTGTACTTTTTAATATTTCCCATATATTCTTGAAATTTCCCAAAACATGTAAACAATAAAGAGGTCTTATTTAATACAGAATATCAATTGCTATTGATAGATAATCTAATATTTAACTTGAAGATAACATTTAGAAAAATATGAATTTCATATATTGAGGGAACAATATTATAATACACTAGAGGCCCAGTGCACAAAAATTTGTGCACTTGGGTGGGGGGGGTCCTTCAGCCTGGCCTGTGCCCTCTCGCAGTCTGGGACCCCTCAGGGGATGTCCACTTGCTGGTGTGCCTGGCCAGCCTGGGTGAGGGGCTGATGGTCGTTTCAGGCTGCCCACATCCCCTTCAGGGTTCCGGTCCCTACTGGGGTGCCTGGCCAGCCTGGGTGAGGGGCTGATGGCTGTTTGTAGGCTTGCCAAGCCCCCCAGTGGGGACCCTCACCCCATGGGGGTGTGGCCAGCCTGGGTGAGGGGCAAAGGGCCATTTCAGGCTGCCCACAGCCCCCATGGGGTTCAGGTCCCTACTGAGGTGCCTGGGTAGAAGCAGATATCTGGGATTTATTTAACTTCCATAATTGAAACTTTGTTGCCTTGATCCCCCGCTGGAAGCCTGGGTTGCCCCTGGCAACTCAAGGTCCCAGCCCGGCAGGTATCTGGGGTTTGTTTATCTTCTATAATTGAAATTTTGTAGCCTTCAGTAGAGCTCAGGGCCCACAGGGCCTTGGCTTCCTCCATTGACCTGGGCAACTCCAGCTCCATGGCCGCTGCCATCTTAGTTGAGTTAATTTGCATATTTGCTCCTGGTTGGTTGGTGGGTGTGGCTTGTGGGTTTGGCTTGTGGGTGTAACGGAGTAAGGATCAGTTTGCATATTACTCTTTTATTAGATTAGATGATTTGCTACCTCAGAAACTTAGTTTTTCTTTCAAATATTTCTGTCTCTTTGCCTTGTATTAATATTGACTTTAAAAACTGTGAAAATGGAAAACAGATTAGTAGTTGCCAGGGATTAGAGACCTGGTGGAGAGGAAAGAAGTAGGTATGGCTATAAAAAGACAATAGAAGCCCTAGCTGGTTTGGGTCAGCGGATAGAGCATCAGCCTGTGGCTGAATGGTCCTAAGTTCAATTCCAGTCAAGGGCACATACCTTCTTTGCAGGCTGGTCCCTGGCCCTGGTTGGAGTATGTGCAGGAGGCAATAGATTAATGTGTCTTTCTCACATCATGATTCTCTCTGTCTTGCCCCTTCCTTTCCACTCTTTCTAAAAAGCAATGAAAAATATCCTCAGGTGAAGATTAATAGCAACAACAAAAAGATAATAGAAGGAATTATGGTGGTGATGGAACTTTTCCACATCTTGAATGTAATGTAAAATTCCTGACTGTGATAATATATTATAATCTTACAAGATGTTTCCATTATTGCAAACTGAGTAAAGAATATGTGAAATCTCTTTTTTTATAACTTCATGTAGACCTGCATTTATCTCAAAATAAAATTCTAATTAAAAAAGATTAAATTAGGGGTAACCAAGATGGTGGCATACTTAAGCACTCAAAATGGCTGCCTCGTACAACCATTTCAAAACCACAACAAAAAGAAAAAATGGACACCACCAAGATCCACAGGGAAGGCTGGCTGAGTGAAAATTCTACAACTAGAAAGAGAAAAACACACTGAGACTTGGAGGAGGTTCGGAAGTAAAGTGCAAAGGTACGGAGGCACGTGTGGAAAGGGCTCGAGAAAAGGGCTGGCAACTGAGGACGCAGTTCTCTTTTTCAATCTGGAGGGAGTCAAAAGCTCCTGACAGCTCTGAAATCCAGTTCTGGGTGAGTTTCTGGGGAATCCAGACTCATATGGGTAGAAGCTGGACTATCTGGCACCAGGAGGAACTCCAGAGTGGCTTTCTCTCAGCAGTGCTTGCAGTGATTACCCTGGGACACTGAGACCCGGTGCCTCTTAGGGCAGGACTGAGAACCAGCCATAGCTGTTTGCTCCACCCTGTTGATTCCCTGAGACCCCGCCCCACCCAAACTACACACAGAAGCTTTTGCATATAAAAGGCTGGGTAGCCTCAGGCAAGGGTTAAATTAGCACCTCCTTAAAGATCCAAGAGTCATTTTACCCAGTGGTCAGAGTGGGACCATCCAGAATACAACTCCTCAGAAACATAAGGGACACACTCAGGGAGCAGACTCAGTGAGCACCAAAGCCCCATTGAAGCAGCTCTTGCTCCATAAAGATGTCTCCAGCACAGAAGTTCTCGCACCATAGACACAGCTGATTCTCACAGCCAAGTGGCCTGGAGGTCAATTCCTCTCAGTGATACCAACAACAATCAAGGCTTAACTACAACAAGACTGTGCACACAGCCCACAAAGGGGTTCACCAAGAGTGTCCACCTCAGTTAATTGGGGAGGCTGAGCCACTCAGCCCTATAGGACACCTAGCACACAAAGCCACTCTATCAACACAGGGAAGCAGCCAAAATGTGGAGACAAACAGGTCACAAATGACAGAAATGGAGGAAAGCAAACTACTGGATATAGAATTCAAAACCACAGTTATAAGGTTTTTCAAGAATTTTCTAGAGACGTCTGATAAATTTAGTGAGACCATCAAGGATATGAAAAGGACCAACTAAAAATTAAGCATACACTGACTGAAATAAAGAATAATATACGGAGATCTAACAGCAGACTAGAGGATCACAAGAATCAAGTCCAAGATTTGAAATATGAAGAAGCAAAAAACACCCAACTGGAACAGCAAAAAGCAAAAAGAATCCAAAGATATGAAGATAGTGTAAGGAGCCTCTGGGACAACTTCAAGTGTACCAACATCAGAATTATAGGGGTGCCAGAAAAAGAGAGAGAAGAAGATATTGAAAACCTATTTGAAGAAATAATGACAGAAAACTTCTCCTACTGGTGAAAGAAATAGACTTACAAGTCCAGGAAGCACAGAAAATCCCAAACAAAAGGAATCCAAAGAGGACCACACCAAGACACATCATAATTAAAATGCCAAGAGCAAAAGACAAGGAGAGAATCTTAAAAGCAGCAAGAGAAAAGCAGTTAGTTACCTACAAGAGAGCACCCATATGACTGTCAGTTGATTTCTTAACAGAAACTTTGCAGGCCAGAGGGAGTGGCAAGAAATATTCAAAGTGATGAATAGCAAGAACCTACAACCAAGATTACTCTACCCTGCAAAGCTATCATTCAGAATTGAAGGTCAGATAAAGAGCTTCACAGACAAGAAAAAGCCAAAGGAATTCATCACCACCCAACCAGTATTATATGAAATGCTGAAAGGTATCCTTTGAGAAGAGGAAGAAGAAAAAGTAAAGATAAAAATTATGAACAAGTACATATCTATCAACAAGTGAATCCAAAAATAAAGTGAATAAAAATCTGATGAACAGAATAAACTTGTGAATATAATAGAATCAGGGGCATAGAAAGGGAGTGAACTGACAACTCTCAGGGGGAAAAGAGTGTTGGGGGTGTCAAAAGAGACTGGACAAAAAATGTACACCTATGGATGAGGACAGTGGGGTAGATGGGTAAGGACAGAGGGTGGGGTGGGAACTGGGAGGAGGGGAGCTATGGAGGAAAAAAGCAGAAGAACTATAATAATCTGAACAATAAAGATTAAAAAAATAAAAAGTAAAAATTTTAAATTAATTAAACTAGATCATAATTTAGAGTTTTATCATTTTGAGCACATGCTACAATACAAATAACTAAAAATGGTATCCAGAATATTAAAATTACTGTGTATAAAATGTTTGGGAAAATACTGAATTTATTTATGGAGGTCAATATAGTTTATAGTGAAAATATGCTTTTATTTGTTGGAATAAATAAAATTGTATGTTATAATAGAAAGCCTGATATTCTTAGGACTAGTTTTGGATTTTTTATTTTCCTTTTTCATTTACCTATAGCTTTAATGTAAATCTTGTGCTCTTCATATTAGTCTTTCTATATCATTACTTAGTTCAATTGCTTTACCAATATTCATTTTTTCTTGTTCTGCTCTAAATCCAGATTTAAAAACAAACAAATAAACAAACACAAGGAAATCATGCTATTATATCTATGGTATATCTTAATTCTCAATAATAAATGTTATTATTTAATTCTCAATAATAAATGTCACTCCTGGCATTTTTGTATGTGATTTGACCATTATTATATCCTCCAGGTATGATGTGAGTGTGAGGATGTGTGATCACTACCTCTCCTTCTTAATCTAAATGCTAGGACTCTCTAGGTTAGATTTCTTCCTTTAGGAGGAAAGTTGAAAATGCAAAGTGCCCTAAAATGACAAGTGTCACACATATGTGGTAAGAAACACTAAGATTTGGTTGGAGAGACTGGGAGACACATTTTTAAAACCTCTTCCATACTAAAATGTGATTATCTGAATTGTAGGTAATCTATGATATGTTGGCAGCAATTACTGAGGGTTATGGCATAATTAATATTTATATTTTCACAGAGAATTAGAAAGCACATCCAAGAATTGTTTGCTTATTTATGTACCTCTTCATTTTTCTTATCTAAATATAAAAGTAGAAGTATCACTTATTGTTTGATTATTTCTTATTTTTAAGATTGCACATTTTCATCACTGTATGTGAAGGGAGAAAGAGCCATGAAGAACAATACCTTCATTCAGAACATGAAAATTATTGTTCTCTGATAGAATAAAGAGGAAAATGTTGAAGGAAGGAGATGTGTAATAAATTTTGAGAAAGAAGTTTTCATTCATATTTCTAAATTGTGAAATCCCTTTGCCACATTGAAAATGATTTTGAAGATCTATTCAGTCTCTGGCCACTTCAGATTAGGGCTTCTTCATGTCAAGTGCATACTTGCTGAAATGATTACTTTTTCTTTATTTTTCTTCTCTCTTCGGTATGTCTCATGTCCATAGCACTTTGAGCTCTTTTGAAAGCTTCATATTCTGTAACTACCCAATTAATGCTTTCCACAGTTCAACCATTTTAAGATTAACAAGACAGAATAAAGCTGATCCTTCAGGCTTACATATTAATTTTTTTCTGCCAAGAATGCTAATTATTCTAGATATACCACCCTTAGAGTAACTTCATCTCTAGATCATAATATTCTATAAAGCATAGAGATCAATATCAATTACTATCTTGATTCAGAAGTAAGTAATAAGTCAGTAAATCGTAAAAGATAAACAAAATGGGGGAACCTCTAAGCCTTTATAGGTAAAAATATTGAAGAAATTGTGACTAGAAAATTTAAGGAAGCTATTTATTTTTACTCAGGACAATTATTTTTCTTGATTATCTAATAACTAGAAGCCTGGTGCACAGATTTGTGCACCTGTGGACTCCCTAGGCCTGGCCTGTGCCCTCTCGCAATCCGGGACCCCTTGGGAGATGTTGGAGAGCCAGTTTGGCCGGATCCCTGCAGGCCAGGCCAAGCAACCCCAGTGGTCCATGAATCCATACACTGGGCCTCTAGTATGCATATAAGGTCTTTGGTTAATCTCTTCCCACCCTCCACCCCCGCTTCTCTGAGATCCATCAGTCTATTCTATGTTTCCATGCCTGTGTGTGAGCGTCTGCCCCCTGTGGTCAGTGCACATCGTAGCTACCAGTCAAACAGTCAAATGATGGAATGGTCCCTTAGTCTTTTATTTATGTAGATATCTGATGTATTTATGTATTCATGTCTGTGGATGATCAGAAATGTTTAAAAAGGTAAAAATAGCTACAAACACAGAAATACCATTGTTTACTGGTTAGATAATTAGCAGTTAGATAATTAGATATTTTTAAAATACCATAAAATGGTAATCATGGCAATATCATTAACATACTAAACAAAGGGACAGATTTCTAATTTCATTTTGTCTGTAGACAACCAGATTCCTATGAAAAGCCTGACTCTGTGAGGGTAAGATTGAGCAAAGTGTGAACATTTGTCTTACTTTGTCCAAGTATACTTATTTTAAAATCTTTCCTATATTGCCATTAAAAATATTTTCAGTGTCTAGAAATTGTGTTATTGGTCTGATTAAAATAAAATTTGAAACAGTAAAATTTTGTAATACAAAGGGCAAATGAGATGAAAAGTTTTCTTGAATTAAAAAAAAAAATACTTGTATTTTTTACACCAAAATAAGGCAAGCTAAAAACCCAGCTTGATTAATGGTCTTTTGTTATTAAATTTCTTTTATTGGGTGTCAAATATTACAAACTCAGTTTGGAAACACAACCCATTTATTCATTGAGTTAAACATAAATATATTAAGATTATAAAAGTGGCAATATAATTTGAGGAAGCATCTTGATATCATGAACTTTAATACCTACTTACGGGAACCAATTAATTACAGAAGACAAGAGGCAACATTTTCCAGATGTGAAACTATAGGTAGTCTAACCATGTTTTCAGCTGAAAATTAATATTATCTAAAACTCACACTGATGTAATCATACTGAGCTTGCTACTCCAAGTACAGTGTAAAGGATTTTCAGAGTTTCATAAATAAGAAGATACAGGAAATCTTTGTTTGTCAGCATAGAATTTAGTATATTTCAAAAATATTTAAAGTAATAGAAAATTTGCAGAGTAAAAATAACTTTGAACATTCTATTTAGTTTGAGCAAAGGAAATTAATGCAGACTTTGGGGCTACTTCCAGAATTTTTCAGCTTGATCAGATCTTGGCCACCTAATACATGTCATGGTCCCTGATCAAATTTAGCATGTCTACTATTAACATCCTCAGTGCAAACCAGAGGTATTGCTTATGATTAAGTAATGATTTAAATTTTATTTTTCCTCATACACTGGCCTCCATCCATCTTCTTTCCAATACACCCCTCTGAATAGATGTGTTGTTATGAGTGGGAGTTGCAGTGGTATCTGAGATGCTACTGTGATTACACCATGAATGGAACTTTACTTTGCAATGACTATCCAATCAGCCAAATCAGCCATCTAACCTGATGCTTCAGACGCTTGTTAATCACATATTAAAGTTATTTAATGTTGAAATAGGAACACTCATTCAATAGTTAATGGAATGATAAGCATAGTAAAGTTGTGCTTCAGTATGTCCTGGGACAATAACCTTCTTCTAGACCCATTATTGAATGTATACCCTTTCATAGCTGCCATGAGAGGACACTTATATACTCACACAGTCTAAAATAGTATTTGGTTGCCTGGAAATAAAACAATAAAAAGTCCATTACCCTTACTTCTTACTTATTTTGCTAATATGACACTGGCTATAGGTTTGAGGTTTGAATGTATTCCATAAACTACAGAGTCTTGTTCATCTCATTTGATTTTTCACAGGTGCTCTCTCTCACACCTGGACATTTTTCTGTGGTGTGTGGGAACAGTCAGGAAGAATGACTTCCAAACAGGGACTTTAAAATGAAATTGGCTTTAAACTATTACCTGTCTTCTTTTATGTGTAATGTCTTCTTTCATGTCCTAATGTTGTCATTGCCACAGAGAAAAAAAGCAAAGTACCTATGTGCATGTCTGAAAATATAACTTCAAGGCAAAGAACTAAAAACTAAATAGATCAATGAAAGGAACGACACCTTGGACAAGGTTGCCTAGATTTGATTAAATTTATGAGATCGTTTAATGCTATTTTGTGCAATTTAACTTATTAAAGTCATTCCTTTGATCATCACACTTAAAGAGTAAAAAATATGCCATGAATACTTTAAAGGAAATAATATGAAATCAGAAGGCAGAAAAACTTTCAAGTCTAATAGGTCAATAGTAAACCTTGTTCTCTCTTGTTGTAAATAATACATTTTTTTTCCTAATTCCTACGTAGCTTCTATGCCTAAGACATTTGCTCTTTTAAAATATATATATGTATATATATATTTCATTGATTTTTTTTACAGAGAGGAAGGGAGATAGAGAGTTAGAAATATCGATGAGAGAGAAACATCGATCAACTGCTCCCTTCATACCCCCCAGTGGGGATGTGCCCATAGCCAAGGTGCATGGCCTTGACCGGAATTGAACCTGGGACCCGTGAGTCCAGAGGCTGACACTCTATCCACTGAGCCAAACCAGCCAGGGCGACATTTGCTCTTTAATTGTTATACAAGGGGACAAAATTATCTCAATCACATTAGAAAATTGCAAAGAACCATTCCCCATCTCCCAACTTTACAATTCAACACTTTCATGAATATTTCTTGATTTTTCCCTTTTCTTTTTATTCCTCAGTTACTGTCTTAGTTCTCACTCCAATTATTTATCATTAAATAATGGATACATCTTTCTAATAAATAACCTTATCTTTATTTTACTCTCTTACTTTCATTTCAGCCACTATGCCACTGTCAGTATGGTCTTTCACATATATAAATGCTGTTGACCTTACAAATCTCAGTGGCTTGCTACCGTAGCTCTAAACTAAAATCCTTCGAGTGGCTGGGAAAGTTTTTGTGATTTGATTCCTGACTATGTCAATCAGTCATGCTTCTCCCAATTCTTTTCTTTGCAATTCATGACAATGATGTTACACATTTAAAAATTGCCTAATAATATGGGTTAATATTTGACTCCTTCTCCTTGGTGTTAACCCTAGTACCTAAAGCAATTTCTCACTTTTCTTATCCCATTCATCCTTTATCAGTTTTGTCAGGAAATGATTCTGTCATTCCAGGCTTCAAGTGCTTCACAAGAACCCTGCACTCGCATTTTCCTGTCATCAATTCATACTGAAACAGTATTATATTTATTATTAGTTGTTTGAAGGTACCCATTATGTCTCAGGTCTTATATATAATATTCAGCATATAATAGGCATTCATTGAGGAGTAAAAGTATTCCAAAAATGAACTTGAAGGTAGACACCATGCATGTCTCACTCTTGATGAATTTTTTCTATATGTTCAGTGCCTGGCACAGAGGGTAGTCATTAATCTTTACTGAGGAAACACATAAGTGAATGAATTAATGAGCAAAGTTTATATATTTCATTTATTTTATAGTGTTTGGATCTCTGTATTAGGAATGTCTCTAACTAAACACTTTCCACAATTCATTTTAAATTTTAATATATACTAGCATTGGATATTTAACTATCCTATAATTTTAAAGGTTATTGACTTTTATGCATACAAAATTATCTAATCTAATAAAAGAGTAACATTAAAATTGACTATTTCTACGGAATGACTAAGCCACACCCACCAGCCAGTCAGAGTGGCTATATGCAAATTAACCCAGCCAAGATGGAGGCCGGCAGTCACGGAGCTGGAGTAAGCAGGAGGCTTCCGTTGCACCAGGAGTAAACTATCTGCTGGCCCGCTGGGCTTCTCCCAGCTCCAGGCAACATTGTTACAACATTGTTTCAATTATAGAAGCCTCGGAGCTGAAGCAAACAGCAGGCTTCCGTTGCACCAGCGATGGAGAAAACTGCCTGCCTAGGCTGGCTGAGCCTCTCTCTGCTAACAACAACATTCTTTCAATTATAGAAGCCATGGAACTGAAACCAACAGGAGGTCTCGTTACCTGCCTACTCCTCGGCTTAAAGCAACAGTTTCAATTATAGAAGATAAATAAACCCCAGAAACCTGCTTCCAGCAAGCCTTGCTGAGACATTGAGTCAATGGGAGCTGTGGGCAGCCTGAAAGCCTGAAAACAGCCCTCAGACCCGCACCCAGGCTGGCCACACCCCCCAATGGGGTGAGGGACCCCACTGGGGGGCTTGGCCAGCCTGAAAACAGCCATCAGCCCCTCACCCAGGCTGGCCAGGTACCCCAGTAGGGACCCAAAACCTGAAGGGACTGTGGGCAGTCTGAAAACACCCCTCATGTCCTCACCCAGGCTGCTCAGGCATCCCAGTAGGGACCCAAAACCTGAAGGGACTGTGGGCAGCCTGAAAACGCCCCTCAGCTCCTCACCCAGTTGTCTAGGCACCCCAGTAGGGACCCAAAACATGAAGGGCTGTGGGAAGCCTGAAAATGGCCCTCAGCCCATCACCCAGCTGGCCACACCCCAATGGAGTGAGAGTCCACACTGGGGGGCTTGGCCAGCCTGCAAATAGCCATCAGCCCCTCACCTAGGCTGACCAGGCACGCCAGCAGGTGGACATCCCCAGAGGGGTCCCAGACGGGGAAAGAGCACAGGCTGGGCTGAGGGACCTCCCGAGTGCACAAATTTTTGTGCACCAGGCCCCTAGTATTAATTATAAAAGAAAAAGAAAGCATTATGTAAATTTTTTCTTTCATAATCTTAACACACTTTTATATGTGTTACTGTGGGCAATCAGTATACACACATATATAAACAGACATGAATTGTTGACTAAATTTTTCCAATTTTTTTCCATTTGCCTTTATTTCACATGTATTTGAAACAATAAAATAAAACCTAATATTACGGCATGTCATGACAGAGAAACCAAACTCTTCAGAATCATATTATCCGTGTACTAGAACTATTAAAAAAGCAATTTAGCCCTATCTGGTTTGGCTCAGTGGATAGAGTGTCAGTTTACTGACTCAACAATCCCAGGTTTGATTCCAATCAAGGGTACATGCCTGAGTTGTGGACTGGATCCCCAGTAGGGGATGTGCAGGAAGCAGCTGATCAATGATTCTCTCTCATCATTGATATTTCTCTCTCTCTCTCTTTTCCTTTATGAAGTCAATAAAAATATATTTTTAAAGAGTAATTTTACATTAATTATTAATTTGAGGCTTAGTTATATAATTAAACACCAAAATGAAGTTTACTTAATACACATAACTTTATGCTTCTTCCTCCTAGCTACTATTATTGAGTTTAGAATACAAAGTAATTAAATAGTAAAGAGCAAAAATTATATAGGAAAATATCTAATCATGCAAAAACAATAATTAAATATTCAAAATACAAACTGAGCTACTTGAATTATCCACATCTTTGTAAAAAGAAAAAAAAAAGAGTAATTGGGGAAATCAAGAGTAGTTTTAGGCTATCAGTCAATTCTTCTCACTTTCCTAGATGTACCTGCAAGCAACTGTAACATGAGGCAGACCAAAATGGGATAGTTGTTTTCATTGACTTAACCTATATTCTTCCTTCTCTTTAGACAGCACCAGCTTCCTGCCTCTTTCTTTATATGAGTAGTAGAGGTCCAGTACACAACAATTTGTGCACTCGGGGATGTCCTTCAGCATGGCATGTGCCTTCTAGCAATCTGGGACCCCTCAGGAAATGTCCACCTGCTGGATTAGGCCTGCTCCTCAGGGAATCGGGCTTAAGCTGGCAGCCAGACATCCCTTTGGCAGCCCTCGGGCCCTCAGGGGATGTCCACTTGCCAACAGGGAGCAGGCCTAAGCTGCAGTCGGACATCCTTAGTGCTGCTGAGGAGACAGAAGAGGCTCCCACCACCACCGCTGTACTGGCAGCCATCAGCCTGGCTTGTGGCTGAGCAGAGCTCCCCCTGTGGCAGCACACTGACCACCAGGGGGCAGCTCCTGCATTGAGCGTCTTCCCCCTGGTGGTCAGTGTGTGTCATAGTGACCAGTCATTCCCAGTCATTCTGCTATTAGGATCAATTTACATATTACCCTTTTATTATATAGGATAGAGGCCTGGCACGTGGGTGGGGGCCAGCTGGTTTGCCCTGAAGGATGTCCCGAATCAGGGTGGGGTTCCCGCTGGGGTGTCTGGCCAGCCTGGGTGAAGAGCTGATGACTGCTTGCAGCAAAGCTGGCTGGAATTTATTTAACTTCTAAAGTTAAAAATTTGTTGCTTTAACCAGAGCCCAGGTTGGGTTGCCCCTGACAGCCCAGGCTCTCAGCGCTTCCTTGAGCCCAAGGTTGGAAGCAAGTCTGTGGGGTTTATTTATCTTCTATAATTGAAACTTTGTTGCCTGGACCAAAGGCCACAGCCAGCCTGGGCAGTCAGGAACCTTAGCTTCCTCCATCACTGAGGCAAGCCTCCTGCTTATTCCAGCTCTGTGGCTGCTGGCCGCCATCTTGGCTGGGTTAATTTGCATATTGTCTCTCTGATTTGCTGGTGGAACTGGCTTGGTTGATGGGTGTGGCTTATGTGTAACAGAGTGAGGGTCAATTTGCATATTACTCTTTTATTAGATTAGATTAGTTCAGTTCTCACCTCGGAGATGGCTATAGACCCAGGCTTAAAGCAATCTAGGACAAGAGTGGGCTATATCCTAGAAGGACTTATTATTCTGTAATCTTAATGTTGTACGCATGAGAACCTGAAATTAAGGACAGATGAAGTGGGATAAGATTTGGGGTAGAACATACAAAGCCCAGAATGCTGCCTACATAAAGAGAGCAGAGCTGAGAGATGGAGATGAGCAAATTTGTCTGAGACCTGAATCAAGCCATGCTTACAGCCAAAAATTAGCCATGAGTTATATAGTTTATGGTTTGTTAGCCAACAAGTTACTCTTTTGGGGGCAGAAGCCAGTTCGAGTTGGGTTTTATTTTACTTGCCACTGAAAATATCTTGCCCTTTATAAGAACCCAAGTAATAATAGTTTTTGTTTAGCCAAATTTCCATAAAGATATTTCTTTATTCTATCCTATTATATCTAAATATATTCTTAAATTCAGGATTTACAAAAGCACTGATGTGATTATTTTGGCTATATCATATTTCCTATTAGAAATCACTATATCCATTTCCAGGATAAGAACATTGAGGTTAGAGAGAATAAATGATTTATGCAGGCCTTAAGTGATGGAACTAAGATTCTAAGTCAGACGATGTGAGCCCAGTGAGCATGCACTCTTAATTGCAACAAAATACTTCAAATACAAGTTTTCATATGATTAATCCAAATGAATAAGTAGTCTAGACCACAGGTGGGTACAGTAGAAATACAAGGAAGGCAGAAATGACTGTCCATTGAAGTTGCTACCAGGTCATTTTCATTCTGGAAGCACTGAAGTTCTTGCTTGACCAATTTTAGGTTGCAGCTGTAGTGTCAAGCTTGCTTTTAGAGAAATAGCAGGCTGGCTAGGAAGACAAGGTTTGCAACTACTTTATTTATCTATCTTAGAACAAAGTCTAATATCTAATTCAACCCTTCCTGGATGAAATCTGAACCTTGGTATTGTTACACCAGCAAAAATTTTATGACCTCTCTGGACAGAGGGGTTTTCAGACTCCCAACCACTGTGCACGCTAGAGCTACAGGCAGGCTTGGCTTTAGGGGGCTGCCCTGGGTATGGATGTGAAAAGTGGGTCACTACAACATTTTCCCAAAATAGTGTCTACCCAAGATTGTTCTGTAGGGTAAGAGTGTCCTTTGAGGAAAAGGTCTGAGGAATTTGGGGAATACTGCATGGAATATCTTTGTTTTGGAAAGTATAATGTACATTAGTCAATTAAAGACTGAGATGTGCTTCAACAATATTCATTTAGAACAGTTTTGCTAAAAGAATGTGACAGTATTTTTCCTGTGCAACATTGATTAGCATTTTATGCTAAGAAACACTGACACAAACATCAATATGAAATTTTAAATTATATTACAACACTTGTCATTTCTTGACATTTATTTTCTAATAATATTGTAAGCTCACACATAGCTTAAGCAAAAGATCAAAAGTAGAAATATGAAATCACAGCATTTTAACATTCTTACTGTTTATGGCTTTGAAATGCTTTTGATCATATTTGACAAAATTTGCATATTCTGTCATTAAAACACTAATTTGATTAATGCCTACCTGTATCTGTACAAAATATCTATATTTGTTTTAAAGGTCACATAATTGTCCTTCCAAATGCCTGATCTACACAATTGTTTATCATGATATGAATGCCTTCTTTCTGGCAAAATAGCCTCATTTCAGTGTTCCAAGTTTCCCAAGCAGCAAGAACACTAAATACATATAATTAGGCCAGAGTGAAAAGCTATGCTCAATTATACTCCTCAGTGTGAGTCATATGCAGACCTTCCCGGGTTTCATTTTCATGAGCTTCATTCTGTTCAGCTGCTGTATCAAAAGAGGATTAAAACCTGAAAGATACTGAGAGTGGAGCAGACCGATGCTGAGGAAGCTCTGAGCACTGACACTTGAGACTATTTGGCCATGATAAAAATGATTGTCAGATTTTCTAGCAACCTTGAGCCTGGAAGTGATGGAAACCTGACTTTATGTCTAATAGAAAAAGGAGAGATAACAAAAATGGGTTTTTCTATCTGAATTTGGTTTAACTTTGGCAAATTAAATTATATATCCTGTGTCTTATGTCAGTGTCTTACAAACAGAAAGAGATGTTTATTTTTTCTTTTTTTATTACATAAAGTATTACAAAGATTAGTACATATATCTCTTTTTTCCCCTGCCCTTCCCCCAGCCTCCCCTACCCACCCACCCCCAGTGTTTTGTGTCCATTGGTTATACAAAAGTCCTTTGGTTGATCTGTTAGCTCCCCCCAACCCTCCCTGTCCTTCCTGCTGTAATTTGACAGTCTGTTTGGTGCTGTTCTGCCTCTGTATCTATTTTTGTTCACCAGTTAAAGAGATCTTAAAGACGCTATGAGAATTCTATAATTTCTAATAATTATTGTAAAGATAAAATATAGATGCATTTTTATTAACTTTTATAAACTTATACCTTATAATACACTGTAATTAAAATGATGTTAGCCCTAACCGGTTTGGTTCAGTGGATAGAGCGTCGGCCTGTGGACTGAAAGGTCCCAGGTTCCATCCCGGTCAAGGGCATGTACCTTGGTTGTGGGCACATCCCCAGTAGGAGGTGTGCAGGAGGTAGCTGATAGATGCTTCTCTCACATCAATGTTTCTAACTCTTTATCCCTCTCCCTTCCTCTCTGCAAAAAATCAATAAAATATATTTAATAAAATAAAATAAAATGATGTTATATCTCCCCATACTTACAGGGTACACAAAGGCATACTGTCTTTATTAATAAAATAAAACTGACATTTTCAAATGTTTAACACCAGGAGGAGTATTTCTAAAAGGAAAGTAGCAGGAACAAGTGGCACTGCATTTATCTTCTGCTGAGGTCTTTCATTTGTTTTTCTCTGCTATTAATAAATGGACTGCCGGGGACACACAACTCACCCTTTAACCATCTGTCCCAGTAGTACATACAAAGTGTTTTGTTTAGGAAGAGACATCTGATATATCTGAAGGACTTTTTAATTAAAGATAATTAATAAAAATATAAACTTAGGTGCTAACCATATATCGACATAATAGGAGACCTCTGAAAAATAGTTTTGAAACTTACCATTTCCTAATACATTTAACTTACTCCTAGAGTAAATATTTCTGGCTTGCAGCTGTGACATGAGCTTAGAGTTCCCCTGCCTCGATTCCATCCGAAAGTGAGCCTACCACTACATGTAGCATGCTATCCTGATATGTACTAATCAGGAATGACTTCATAGGTATTTGACACCTTCTCAATTGTGGAAGATTATATTATTTCTCCTCAAATGTTTTTGTTCATCCTGTGGAAGAATTACATTTCCCGCCCTGTGGATGTCATGTCTGGCCACGTGACCATGTGACTTGTAGTGCCTCTCCCTGTGAGGATAAATGCTCCCCTTTACCCATGTGCCTTGCTTAGTTAGGCCAGTGCAATATAAGCAAAAGGGATATGTGCCACTTCTGAGCAGGGTATCTGAGTCATCAATTTTTTTCCATCATTTTATTTTCTTCTGACGGTAATGCAGATAAGATTAATTTATAGCTCTTGGTTCCAGAGTGAAACATGTTCAGCTGACTGGCTAATATGTAACATGAGGCAGAAAACACAATCATGTATTATTGGATTCCACTAAAATTTGGGGGGTCATTTATTACTATCTTAAGCTGACCAATATAATGACTGAGAACAAGTGAGGCAGTTATGCACTCTGGGGGCTATCAGGTTGGACTTTTACAAAGTATTTTACATTTTCATTTAAAAAGCTTCTTTGCTGGTTCGTCACCATAATATTGGAACAATGATAATTATTTTATGCTATATAAAATTGATATTAAATAAATGAAAAAGAAATAAATTTTAAAATGCTATTTACATGATATAATCCTGAATACACATTATAATAGTCATAAGAATAATTGTAGAACAAAATACAATTTTTTAAAATATATTTTAGTGATTTTTTACAAGGAGGAAAGGAGAGGGATAGAGAGTTAGAAACATTGATGAGAGAGAAACATTCATTAGCTGTCTCCTGCATACCCCCGACTGGGGATGTGCCCGCAACCGAGGTACATGCCCTTGACCGGAATCAAACCTGGGACCCTTCAGTCCACAGGCCGATGCTCTATCCACTGAGCCAAATTGGTTCTGGCCCAAATACAATTTTTAATATAACATATCGATTTTTACAGTTTAACCATTAAAGTTTTGTTTATAGAAGGTAAAATATCCATTGAAGGAACTATCAAACGTTTTGAGGAGAACTCACTTAGTAGCAGAACTGAAAAGCTCACTGGCTTCCTGGAACATTTTAGGAATGACTTTGCTTGAACTGGTCAGTCCATTCACAGCGAGGTAAGGCTTCACATTGACACATCTGATTGCTCTCTGGTAGCTGATGGCGATGCAAAGAGGAATTGATGTAGCTTTTCCCTCAGAGCCAGAGCTGCCTGTGGTGACTGGGCACTCCCAGCTCTGATAGAATGCATAATCTCCTGTAGATGAGAAGAGAGACAAAACCTAGGACAAATAAAATTCAAGGGCTTTACTTCCACTCTCAACCCCTATTACCAGAATGATTCAGGCTTATTGTGGCCTTCTAGCACCTTTCACTTCCAATCGCTCTGATGAATGAAAGAGGCATCCTTCATGTTGACATGTTCCACTTCATGAACTTTCACACCACTTTCCCACTGTAGTATACTAGCTTCACACACACACACAAACACACACACACACACCTCTTTGTAAATCTCTCTATTAGTTTTCAGTATGGAATTGTAAAGCAAATTATTTCACAAATATGTCTGCTTGAGCAATAAATATAACACATTTCTTTTTTGTGGTAGGATTATTTAGATAATTGAGCAAAAATGACAGCAGATTTTTATCAAACATGAGTTGTAATAGTTTTTATGCTTACATATATACTTTTATTACAAATCCTACTCTTGCAATAAAAAATAAAGCATACATTTATTTATAAAACATCCTATTTAGTCCTCAACATAATATACATATTTCTAATAAATATTTTCATATGTATTAATATTTATTTTATATACATTAGCCAAATTAAAAGTTAAAAAACACACTAAGGAATATTGGTGGTCATTGAATATTTCTCATTTAGCTCAATAATGGGTTAAATTCTTAAAGGTGAAGGAAGAATCAGACTAATCTGATTTCTGATAATGTATTACAGAATTTGGAGGATTTTAGTATTCTTTATCTGTATTTGTATATTGCCTCTCTTTGAAACTCTCATAATTGTTTTTTCCATCCTCACCTGAGGATATTTTTCCATTGAATTTTAGAGAGCGGAAGGAGGGGAAGAAACAGAGAGAAACATCAATGTGAGAAAGACACATTTATTGGTTGCCTCCTGCAAGCGCGCTGACCAGGGCCAGGCATTGAGCCTGCAATCAAGGTATATAAGCCCTTGACTGGAATCAAACCCAGGACGCTTCCATCTCTGGGCATACACTCTCACCACTGAGCCAACCCACTAGGGCCTGTGGCATGTTTTTTTAAAAAGAAAAGGATGCCTTACAGTAACAGTCAACTATAAGCTTTTCTCAATGTTTATTTATTGATTAAAATTTATTGATTTGCTTTAAATAAAACTGAAATATTGCTCTTATTAAAAATTCATGCACTATACAGAGAAAACCTAGTTAAAGGATAAATTGAACACAAAATTATTCTAATGTCCATTGTATTAGAAATAAAGCCAATAGCAAAATCACATGTGATCTATCCTCTTTAAAAATTTATAAGCAGTGAACATAATTACATTTTTTTAACTTAGAATTTATTATTTCATGCATCATCCTACTATGATATTTTTCCTTAAATAACACTTATAAAAATACCCATGAGCCATATATTTTTATTTATATGGCTAAGGCTTATAAATTATATTAAGGTCTTGAGTTAAATTTTTATAAATAAGGCATAAAAATGAAAAAGTGCTATTTACTTCAAGAAAACTCATAAAAATGTACTGGAAAAAATAACTACTCAATCTCAGAGTTTATAGAAATTAAAATATACATGACTTTATCAGACAAATAATCAAAACTAATATTTCCATTGGTTATGGAAAAGAAACAAACAAAATACTGATTTAATTATCCAATAGTATTTAATCAAGTTCTTTATTCAGGTAGATGTGTGTGTGTGTGTGTACACATTTTTAATATATAAAAACAGATCTTGAAGAAACAAATTCAGGATAGGTTAGGTTCTTACTACTTTTATTTATGTTTATTTGTCTTAAGGGGGCAGCAAAGGCACACAAAGCATCTGATAGTATTACATTCATCTGCTGTGTCAAACTAAAATTAAATGCAAGCATTTTTGTGATAATAGAAGTTAAAGACAATTTAATAATGTTTCTGATTCAGGATCTCTGTGTTTTAGTAAGATATCAACTCTTTTAGGCTTTTATTAAAGATGTACAATTTACCCATTCACTGAAGTATTTACTATGAGTCACCAGCAGTTTAGTTAAACAAGTATAAAGTGATCATTGCTACTGTGAGCTGTGACTCCATAAGAATGTCTTTTCAAGCATAACTCATCTATAGTTTCTTTCTTTAATCATTACTAGCTAAAGCCTTAGGTACATATTCTGTTAAAAGCATGATGCTAATTTCATACACAATTTCTTAGGAGTTACAAGTTCTAACTGACAAGCTGATTTCATAATGACTTAAATATAAATCAGTTGATGTAATATAATTTTATTTTTCAATAACTTTCAGATTCTGTTCAAAATAATGTCAAACATGTGTCCCCAGGACTAGTCAACAGTAGTTGTGAAGTAATCTATACCCTTTCAAAAACCGAGACTTTACCATTGGAAAATTGTTGAATACTCTTGAAATTACTTGATAGCTATTTAATGTAGCCTATAGCTCTAAAACATGAATTATAATAAACACAAGCTTAAATGACTATTATAAACCTTTCTAATCAACTCAAATACAATGCTTAAAAATGTATAAACTTGATTCAGATGCCCGTGAGAATGTGTATTTGTACAATATATGTGCATGTTTATATTTGTACCCATCTGTACAAAGCAATAAGTAAAAGCTTAACTATTATACTATTAATTCACTCAGATTATACATTTATGTTTATATGCAGTTTGATCAAGGCTAGTGATCTGACTTCTAAACTCTCAGCAGATTAAAAGCAATGAATTAGAAATAGAAGGTAGGAACACAGGAAAACATGAAGTGATAAGACATTTACTATGTGTGGAATCAAAGAAACTGTTAAAAAAAATCACAATAGAAACTTGAACACATTGTTGGCCAAAAGGTGTAATATTTTTAGAAAGCTAAACAATTGCTTTACAATTGTGCATTATAATAGTGTACAATAATTGAAGTGAAAAATATCATCTTCTAGAAAAGCTTCAGTTATATTAAAAATTCTGTTTGATAAAGCAGAAAATAAATAAAATATCCAGACATTATTTATAATAGTTAAAATTCATAAATAAAACTAAATTTTTAACAGCGGTGTTTGTCATTTACATGTTAGTATTCTATGTACCAATTAATTATGTTATTTTTCAATAATAATTTGTTAAAATAAAAATTAGTATTATATATTAGGTAAAAACACAGTATATAAGATAATGTATTCAATCTGAGATCCCTTTTGGTACATATATTTAATAATAAGTTAGAATAAAATATTTTATTTTGTTGGTTATGAAAACATTCTGTCTGAGAATATATACAAATGCTTTAAAGAACATCACTGAACTGCAATTTCACAAAATGCTATTAATTTTTCAAAAAAATAGAGCCTAAGTGTCATTGATAAATTTTGACTTATCAAATGCATGTAGTTCATTTGTCCCTTTATGCTTTTAACAAACATCTATTGACCATCCACTATCCTATATCATAATCCTATATAATAAAAAGGTAATATACAAATTGACCCTAACAGCAGAATGAATAGGAATGATGTCACTATAACACACACTGACCACCAGGGGGCAGATGCTCAATGCAGGAGCTGCTCCCTGGTAGTCAGTGTGCTCCCACAGGGGGAGCTCTGCTCAGCCACAAGCCAGGCTGCCAGCTGCCAGCACAGCAGTGGTGGCAGGAGCCTCTCCGGCATCCTCAGCAGTATTAATGATGTTTTACTGCAGCTTAGGCCTGCTCCCCGCTGGCAAGTGGACATCCCCTGAGGGCTCCCGGGCTGCCAGAGGGATGTCTGACTGCCAGCTTAGGCCCAATCCCCCAGGGGGGTCCCGGACTGCGAGAGGACAAAGGCCGGGCTGAGGGACCACTCCGGAGTGCACAGATTTTTGTGCACCGGGCCAATAGTGTACTATATGCTGTTTTAGGTCATAGGGAATGTGCCACTGAAAAATAAAAGAGCTTAAAATTATTGATAGAGATAAATATACAAACATGTTGTTGTAACAGAGTGGGGCAGTGCCTTGCAATAGGGACCACAGCTCTGGAACCACATAGTGTCTCAGAAGAAGCAACAGTTGAGAAGATGAAAGCGATTAGCAGGATTTTGGATAACAAGAAATCAAGATAAGGAAGATAAGCATTTGTGAATGCCCACAGAAAGAGGGTGCACTATGCTATAGAAGATGGTCCTGTATAACTAGATCAAACAGGGTTAAGTAGGGAAGGGGTAAGAAACTCTGAACAAGAGAGTCCTGTTTGGGCCTTATCTATTAAGTTTAATTGAGGGCTACTATAAATCTTTAGCCAGTCAAATGGCATGGTCACATTTGAAATTCAGATTGGTTATTCTGATTACAGGGTATAAAATAGGTAGAAGAGAGACATAAACCAAATGAGGAGATATGCTGAAGGGATAAACATATTGCAGTAATTTAGGTAATGGACTATGGGTGTCTAGACCAGTGTTATCACAGTGCATGAATTTGAAAATGAAGACCCACATGTAATCAAGCAATCAAGACATTGAATCATCCTTGGGTGAACTGACCACATTGAGTTTTATTACCTGTAAAGCCAGGCACTGTGATTCTGTGACCCCACAACCGTCTCCCTGCTGTTGATGCTAGCTGAACACCCTGCTGGGTTTCTTTCCTACTCTTCTCTTTAAAATCCAGCTCCAACTCTTTTTAATGCTACATAACAGAGGTTAAGTCAGAGATTCTTTTTTCTAGCTGATATTACCTTCACAGGGGGACCCAATGAAGACCACTGGCCTGAAGCAAGCCTCTTTGGATTTCCTCGCTTGCTAATAGCAGAGTTGCAGAATTCTGTTGAAAACATAAAGAACTTGTTCAAAAAGTGTCACTGGTCATTTGCATATGATGTTGTCAATTTCCCTTTTCCCATGGAGCTGATGGACAGGCTTCCGCTGCTGGCTTCATATAGATGATAGCCACCTGGGATGGAGATTTTCTTGGGAGAGACACAGTTTTAAACTTTGTAAAATGTACTAATGGACCCTGGACTAATTGCTTTATAGAGACATGGGGGCTGGAGGGAATCGTACATTTCAAATATTGCAGCAGGTCCATTAAATTGAGTTAGTACATATTAACAGTCTGTGTATACTTGATGCAGTACTGTCCCACTTAGTTAGAGATGAGTTGCTTCAGTCTATCATTATGATGACATGAAAGATTTTTCTAAAAAGATAATCTGGCATCTTTTAAAACTGTATTGAGAGTGGATTCTTAAAATTTTAAGAAATACCATGCTATTTTTCAGCAAATAATAGGAATAAATAATTATTGATAAAGAAAAAATAGATAACTGTATTAATTTTAAATGTACTTTGAAGTCGCCATCAGCAGAATAAATAATTTCTTACGTGTTTTTATTCTGAAATATAAAAACATTTTCTCTTATAATATACTGTATGTAACTGGTGGCGATTGGATAATAATAGAGTGTTACTTCACTTGTTAATCATCCGACAAAGAGAATGTGACTTAGTGATCAATGGCAATTACATTAGAATTGTAACATATGGTAAATTGAATGTTTTTGTACAGTGGCATTTACTTGATTGGAACCATGTACCAAATTAATGGGAACATCAGGTAACTAACATTTTACTGCTTTAATTGATCCTAAGTTGATCGTTATATTGTCTATAAAGTCAGTTTGTCCTTTTTTCATTATTTATGATATGCAGTTGTACATGAGGCATACGCCAATCACAATGCAATTGCAACATATATGGTTGGAGTCTGCTCCAGATGCACACCAAACATGAAAGAGAAACGGGAATTTGCAATATAGCACATTTTGGTATTTTGTTAAAAGACTAGAGGCCTGGCCTGTGAACATTCCCTGAGAGGTCCCAGATTGTGAGAAGGCACAGGCCAGGCCGAGGGACCCCCCGGTGTACAATTTGGGGTGGGGAGGAACCGTGGGGAGGTCTCCAGGGTGTATCTGACCCATTTGCCCAGTCCGGATCTGAACCCCAGAAGCAAGCTAACCTACCTGTTGGAGCATCTGCCCCCTGGTGGTCAGTGCATGTCCTAGCTACCAATCGAATGGTTGAATAGTCGCTTAGGCTTATATATATACTAGGGTTCCGGTGCACAAAAATTTGTGTACTCGGTGGGGAGGTGGGGAGCAGGTCCCTCAGCCCAGCTTATGTCCTCTCGCACTCTGGGTCCCCTCTGGGGATGTCCACCTGCTGGCATGCCTGTCCAGCCTGGGTGAGGGGCTGATGGCTGTTTGCAGGCTGGCCAAGCCCCCTCAGTGGGAACCCTCACCCCATGGGGGTGTGACCAGCCTGGGTGAGGGGTTGAGGGCCGTTTTCAGTCTGCTCACAGCCCATTCAGGGTTTGGGTCCCTACTGGGGTGCCTGGCCAGCCTGGATGAGGGGCTGAGGGCCGTTTTCAGGCTGTCCACAGCTCCCATTGACCCAACGTCCCAGCAATGCTGGCTGGAATCAGATTTCTGGAGTTTATCTTCTGTAATTGAAACTTTGTTGCTTTGAGCAGAGGCCTAGGCAGGCATGAAGCCTCCTGTTGGCTTCAGCTCCATGGCTTCTATAATTGAAACATTGTTACCTTGAGCGGAAGCCCAGCCGGCCTAGGCAGGCAGTTTACTCCTGGTGCAACGGAAGCCTCCTGTTTGCTCTAGCTCAGTGGCTGCTGGCCGCCATCTTGGCTGAATTAATTTGCATACAGCTGCTCTGATTGGGCATGGCTTAGGTGTCTCAGAGTGATGCATATTACTCTTTTATTAGATTAGATATATATAGACTAGAGCCCCGGTGCACAAAATCCATGCACGGCTGAGGCGGAGGGTCCCTCAGCCCAGCCTGCACCCTCTTACAATCCACGACCCCTCGGGGGATGTCTGACAGGAATTGGCCCTTAACCAGCAGTCAGACATCCCTCTCACAATCCAGAACCGCTGGCTCCTAACCATTCACCTTCCTGCCTGCCTGATTGCCCCAAACCACTCTGCCTACCTGATTGCCCCTAGCCATTCTGCCTGCCTGCCTCATCACCCTTAACCACTCTGCATGCCTGCCTGATTGCCTCTAACCCCTCTGCCTGCCTGCCTGATCACCCCTAACCACTTGCCTGCCTGTCTGATTGCCTCTAACCCCTCTGCCTGCCTGCCTGATCACCCCTAACCACTTGCCTGCCTGTCTGATTGCCTCTAACCCCTCTGCCTGCCTGCCTGATCACCCCTAACCACTTGCCTGCCTGCCTGATCACCCCTACCACTCATTTGCCTGCCTGATCACCCATAACCGCTCTTCTGCATGACTGATCTGATGGCCCCTAACCACCTCTGCCTCAGCCCCCACTGCCATGCTTCATCTGTAAGGACGTCCAGAATGACATCCAGAAGGTCGTTCGGCTGTCTGGTCTAATTAGCATATTCCAGTTTTATTATTATAGATTATTTTGCTATTTCTGCTTTAGTTGCACAATGGGTGGAGTAAATATATAGCATGTATCAATCATAAAATTTCTATTACCTAGAGAATAACCTATTTTGAATTGTTGAGTGTTAAAGTCACTAGAATGCTTCAAGTCTTCAGTGTCCCAAAGTCTATCTTAGTAAACTCAATACTTTCACATAATTGACAGTTACTGAAATTCTTTGAAATCCTTTCATAGGAAAGGCAGCCTTCTCAATTGTCTCTCCATCAGTGGTTCTCAACTCTCGGGTCACCTTTGGATCACCTGTGGAAATAAAACAAGTACCAATTTCCAGACTATCCTTTTTAAAGATTCTGATTTAATTGATCTGGGAATGGGTTAGGACAGTGGTATTTTTACAATTTCTCCAGAGGATTTTGATACACAATGAGAAATGGTAACATTAAATATAAATATGAATCCTACTACAACAGGAAAAGATAAAATGTTCAATTTTTGTCATTTTGTATGACCCTATTGACAGTAAAATTATTATTTACTGGGAGAAAAAAAAGACCTGACTTGTTGACATTTGGAAACACAGAT
>PVJC01020533.1:0-29272 GCA_004026665.1 Murina feae
TTTTTAGTTAAAAATGCAAGCAGACCTAAGTAATACTAATAGAAAAGATCTACTAGATTAACAAATAGCATTTAATTAAATAATTTTAAATAATTATTTTCTAATGGGCACACCTACCTTTTATTTATGTATGCAAAAATATTTTGGGCCAAGACATTTTGCATCTGTTTTATAATCTCCATGAATTGCTAGTTTCTTTTTCTATGTCATAAACATAATTTCTCTTTCATTTATGTCTGTTGATCAATGCCCCACTTTTAATTTCTTGATTTCTGTATATAAACCCTGGTTTATTGTTTTAAATCCATTAAACTTGAAAACCAGTTTGAGTCACTCTTTGTAATTGTGGTGAAAAAATCTTGACTGTAATTCTATTCCAGCCTTCCTCATTTTATAAAATAACACTCTGTTCACTAAGTTGCTTAAACCAAAAGTTGTCCTTGATTCCTTCTTTTCTCCTTCGACTCTCAATATCCATTTCAACAAGAAAGTATTGCCAATTCTGTATTCTAACATAAAATTATCTGCTTATGTTTCTTTCTCTACAGTTCCATCTCATTTTAAGCTACCACTGCCTTTTGCCTAGGGAATTGTTACAGCTCCGTAACAGTCCTTTTTGTTTCATCTTTGTCCTCAGATCCATTTTTTTACAGCTTTATAAATGTATAATCAGCATACTACAAACTGAACCTATCTAGAATGTGCACTTTAAGTTTTGACGTATGTCAAAGATAATGAATATAATATTCATCATCCCTAGTAGTTTCTTTGGGCACCTTTGTAATTCCTTTCTCTGACCATGTCACATCCCTTACCCTCATCCCATGGCAACTACTGATCTGCTTTCTGTATGGAGTTTCTTTTGTGGGAAGGTTTGGTTTTTGTTTCTTTATCATATTTTACTAGATATAGGCTAGTAATGCTATTTGTTTGTTGAGTGAGCTTTGGTAGTTTGTCATACAATGAATGTATTTTATTTGTATTAATTAAAATTTTAAGCTATGACTGGTTTGGCTCAGTGGATAGAGTGTCAGCGTGTGGACTGAAAGGTCCCAGATTTGATTCCAGTCAAGGGGATGTACCTTGGTTGCGGGCACATTCCCAGTGTGGGGTGTGCAGGAGGCAATTGATGGATGTTTCTCTCTCATCGATGTTTCTAACTCTCTATCTCTCTCCCTTCCTCTCTGTAAAAAAATCAACAAAATCTATTTTAAAAAAATTTAAATGCATGCTATTTTTTATGTTGTAGCATTTATTGACTTACAATTATTTATAAAATCTCCCTTTTATGTATTTAAAATCTTTAACATCTGTAGTGATGTCTTTTCTCTCATTTCTAATATGGTAAGTTGTATTTTTCCCCTTTATCCCAGTTATTCTGAATAGAGGTTTACCAATTTTATTTACCTACTCCCTGAATCATCTCTCAGTTTCATATATTTCTCTTCTTTTCGTGTGTGCGTATGTGTATGTGTGTGTGTGTGCATGCGCACGCTCATTGAATTTTTTTTTCATTTTAGAGAGGGAGGAAGAGAGAGAGTGAAAGAGAAACAGACAGACACTGATTGCCTCTTGTACATGTTCCAACCAGGGGCTGAACCCACAACCTATGTATGTGCCCTGGCTGGGAATCGAACCCACAACCTTTTGGTGTACGGGATGATGTTTTAACCAACTTAACCACACTGGCCAGGGCTCATTGAATTATTTTTATTGTAACATTTTTGCTACTTCCAATGCCATGTGTTTGCTTTGCATGCTAGAATTCATATGCTAAATAAAGCATTAAATCTGAAATTTATTTTGGCAGTTAGGGCCCTCCCTGATGTAAGTCTGACTTTTACTTCAACCTTCCTGCTTTTACTCAAATTCATGACTCATTTTCTACAGCATGACCATAGTTAGCCTCTCTGTAATACAAGGATTTTTTTTTCATTATTGGATTAGCTCCTTGGCTGGCATTTTTATAGTGGTATTGCATCTGTTAATTGTTATTGATTAAAGAAAATGTTTCATACTTTTCTATTTTTTATTTCATTGAATTCTGCTTTTACTTTTATTTCCTTTTGTCTGTTTTCTTTGTATTTAATTTACTCGTGGTCTATCCTGGAAAATGTTCTATATGCACTTAAGAAAAATGTTTTACTATTGTTTTTGGGTGACATGTCCTAAAAATATCAATTAAATCCATATAGTCCAGTGATTTTCAACCTTTTTCATCTCATGGCACACATAAACTAATCACTAAAAGTTGACAAAAAATTGATCTGACCAAAATATGTCTATTATTTTGATTCATTCACACTAGACAGCTATTGTTGTGTTGCCTGTTGTCATTTTTTTGGGGTATGTTTTTTTATTTTGTTTTGTCAATCCGCACCCAAGGAAGCTTTTTCATTAATTTTTAGAGAAGAGTGGAAGGGAAAGAGAGAGAGAGAAAGAAACATTGATGTGAGAGAAACACATTGATTGTTGGTGTCCAGCACATGCCTTGATTGGGACCTGGTCTCTAGCCTACAACCAAGGTACATGCCCCTAGACTGGAATCATACCCTCGACCCTTCAGTCTGTGGGCCAGCATTCTATCCATTGAGCAAAACTGGCCAGGTCGTGTTGTCATTTTTTTTTTTATTTGATAATGGAAAAAAGTTCAGTGCTCCTAACTAAATTGCCAGGTATTGCATGTTTTAAAAATTCTTGGTGGCACAGCAGTTGAAAATCACTGTTCTAGTCCAATGTATCATCTGAGATTGTGGTTTTCTTGTTGACTTTTTGTCTGGATGATCTGTCCATTGAGGTCAGCAGATTGTTAAAGTCCCCTACTATTGCATTACTGTTGATCTCTTCTGTTAAATCTATCAAAATTTGCTTTATATATTTAGGTGCTCTACATTGGGTGCATAGATATTTACAAAAATTGTATCCTTTTGTTAGATTGATTTTGTTGGATTATTATCACTATGAAATGCCCTTCTTTGTCTCTTTATAGCCTTTGTTTTTTTTTTTTTATTTGGAAAGAAGTTAAATCTATATTTACCTGCACTGTTAAACATTACACAAAACACACTCAGGTGGCAAGTAATTGTAATGCAAGCCCTTAAATGGCAATCTAAATTTATTGAACTACTGATGCTAAGTTATACAAAATTGCACCATTTTAATTAAGGCTTTTAGTTTACATTTGGCCACCTCTTAGTAGTTGTAACATTAGGTTAGTCAGTTTAAGTACTGTGGCTCCCTGTTGGATAGACACACAATCTTTACACCCAAACTTTAATGCACACAAAGCAACAAGGCATTGTTCAATAAAATAGCGATAGTTACTGTAACTTGGGCCTGTGACCAATAATACATGATTAAAATTACTTCCCACATTCACATCCACAATACTCGTCCACCATTTAACATCTCAACCAAAACATTACACATGCAGGCAAAAATACTAAACCTGTATATTTGGTATTGCAAATACACTTATGCATAAGTAAGCAAGGGATTCAGTGATAATCTACAGCTGCAGAAGTCTGAATTAAAAAATTGTTAAATCATTAAAAAATTGTTTGAAAATATACACTTCTTGTTGTACACCCCCACTGCACACACAACTATAAACATTGTTCTCTATGGAAACATATAATAAGAGATTTGAAAAATCTGGACATTTCCTTCCCAACAGATATTAAAGGCAACATCTTTAATCTAAGATATTATACTGAAAGGACTATTGTATTTTTAAGACAAGATCACTGTCTCCACAGGTTTCTTAAAAATTAGAAAAATTATGTCGCTGTGTTAATCAAAGCACTTATTTTTACAATACAATGATAAGGACCTTGATTTTCTTAAAAAAATTACAATAAGCTACAAGTATCAAAGAAGCGAAGTTATCTGGAGTAGTCTATATAGGAGCTCTTTGTACTTCCTTTTATTATGTTAAAATAGTGGTGCTTTTAGGATTTATATTATTGTACTCTCCAAAACAAAATACGGGGCCTGTTACAGTACATAGTATACCATTTTCATACATGTTCAACATTGGTGGATGAAAATGTCTCTTAGCAGTAATACTGGATCATAGCCTCTGATTTTACCAGATGCGTACACTGGAGCTGTTATATAAATAAAAATAGACATGGCTTAAAGCTACAGTGCATCCTGTATAAAAATTCTATATAATAAAAGGCTAATATGTAAATTGTCTCCTCGTCCAGGAGTTTGACCAGGGGACTGACCAACCACCCTCAGCCCCTCCCCCCAGCCAGCCCAGCCTGATCAGCCCCGATTGGGATGGGCTTACCAGACCCCACCCATACATGAATTCATGCACTGGGCCTCTAGTTTAGTATATTAAAAGCAGTTGACATCATGACTTTTTGCGGGCCTTCCCAGGGCATGAGTTTTTCTGTTAATTTGCCCCACTAGGTCATAAAAGATCTCATTAACATTTATTTTTGATTTTACAAAGGATTCTAAGGATGCACAGATTTTGATGTTGTTTGTTTCCTACCACTCTTTCATCTTCCAAGTCACACTTATTACCAACCAGAATTATTGGAACATCATTAGTGTCTCTAACTTGAAGAATCTCTTCTCTCAAATCTTGTAAATCATTAAATGTGGACTCTGCTGTGGTGGAATAAACTAATGCAAAGCCTTGTCCATTTTTCATATACAAATCCCTCATTGCTGTAAATTGTTCCATTCCTACAGTATCCAATATTTCAAGGATACACTGTTTTGCATCTACTTCAACTTGCTTTCTGTAAGAATCTTGTATCATAGGATATTTTTCAACAAAAATTCCTTGAACAAACTGTACAGTCAGAGCAGATTTTCCAATGCCTCCTGAGCCAAGAACAACTAGCTTATATTCATGCATGGTGCAAACTTGTCAAAAGCTAGTATCTCTCACGCTGTCAGCGGGTCATTGTAGCCAGCGTCACTCCGTGTGTTGTGCTCCCTCTGGGTTACTGTCCCTTTGTGCCACAGCAGTCCTCCCCTGCCAGTGCTCCAGCTAGTTTACACACCTGACTTGGGCCAGGTTTGGTGGTCTATAGCCTTTGTTTTAAAGTCTATTTTATCTGATGTTGGGAAGCATGAGAGACTTGGTTGGAGTTTGTAAGGAGGAAATTCTGAGCAAAGGGAAGTGTGTGGAAGGCTACTTGCCCTGTTTATTAGAATTCTGACTTAGGGGAGACTTAGGAGAGTGTTGAAGATGGTGCCCCTAATTATTCCTTGACCTTTTCAAACAAGTCTGTGCATGTGCAGATCCCTGGGTGCTTACTGGAATCCTTATGCGTAATCTTTGGGTGCCTTTGCCTTGAGGACAGTGCAGACACATGTGTCCTCCCAAGATTACTCACCCTACTGATTGTATCTAAAGGTAAAATTGCAATAAAAGGTTAATGAGGCAGACAATTGAGGCTTTCTGGTCACTTTGGCCAGGCTGTCCCTTAGCCTTTCTTTCACAGCAAATGTGTCGGAGTAATCCATTCATCTGTCACTCAGGGTCTGCTGACCAGCCCCGCAATCTGATATAAGTATTGCAACACCAACTTTTAAAATTTTATTTCATTTGCATGAAAATTTTTTTCTATCTCTTTACTTTCAGTGTGCATGTGTCATTCAATCTGAAGTGGGTCTCTTTTAGACACCATATGTACAGTTCTTATTTTTAATCTCTTCAGCCACCCTATGTCTTTTTTTTTTTTTGGAGCATTTAGTCCACTTACATTTAAACTAATTGCTAATAGATATACCATTATTGCCATTTTATTGTTTTCTGACTGTTTTTGTAGTTCTCTGTTCTTTTCTTAATCTCTTGATTTCTTCTCTTGTATGTGGATGACTTTCATAGTGTTTTGTTTGAATTCCTTTCACTTTATATCTTACCCTAGGGTCCCAGTGCACAAAAATTTGTGTACTCGGGAGGGGGGGGGGTCCCTCAGCCCAGCCTGTACCCTCGCACAATCTGGGACCCCTTGGGGTATGTCCACCTGCTGACATGCCTGGCCAGCCTGGGTGAGGGGCTGATGACTGTTTGCAGGCTGGCCAAGTAGGGGACCCTCACCCCTTGGGGGTGTGGCCAGCCTGGGTGAGGGGCTGAGGGCCATTTTCACACTGTCCATAGTCCCTTCAGGGTTCAGGTCCCTGTTGGGGTGCCTGGCCAGCCTGGATGAGGGGCTGATGGCTGTTTGCAGGCTGTCCACAGTCCCTTCAGGGTTCAGGTTCCTACTAGGGTGCCTGGCCAGCCTGGTTGAGGGGCTGAGGGCCGTTTTCAGGCTGTCCACTACTCCCATTGACCCAACATCCCAGCGAGGCTGGCTGGAATCAGGTTTCTGGGGTTTATTTATCTTCTATAATTAAAATTTTGTTGCCTTGAGCAGAGGCCCGGCTGGCCTAGGCAGGCAGTTTCAACTCAATCACTGGTGCAACGGAAGCCTCCTGTTTGCTCTAGCTCCGTAGCTACCAGCTGCCATCTTGTCTGGGTTAATTTGCATACAGTTGCTCTGATTGGCTGGTGGGCATGGCTTGGCCAGTGGGCATGGCTTAGGTGTCTCGTAGTGATGGTTAATTTGCATATTACTCTTTTATTAGATTAGATATCATGTATTTTGCATTGTGGTTACCATGTGCTTCAAATATACCAAGCTATGCTTATAACTGTCTATATTTTTAAATTTAACTTTATTATTGAAAGTATTACAGATATCCCCTGTTTTTCTCCCATTGTCCCCCTCTACCCTGCAGGCACCCCCCTTCTAGGCCTTCACCACACTATTGTCTGTTTCCATGGGTTATGCATATATGCATGCATATTCTTTGGTTAATCTCTCCCCACCCATCTACCCACCTCTGCCTTCCCTCTAAAGTTGATTGTTTTGTAAGTTTGATCACATTCTAAATTCACTGAAATTTTTGCTCTTCTCCTCCATGTTTATGTTGTTACTTTTGTGAATATATATACCTTTATTGTTGTAATTGCACAATTTTTACCTTTTTACTTTCGTCTTTTAACCTTTGTACTAACTTTATAGTTGGTTGATTCATTGCTTTTATGAAACGTTTGCCATTGTCAGTGAGTTTTTTCTTTCTCATATTTTCTTATTCACTAGTGACCCTGTGCACGAAATTCATGCACATTAAAAAGGAATTAATTAGAGGAAATATTTTAATATTTCTGTTTGCCCTTTCTCTATAATAGAAATGTCAGAGATGAAAGAAAATTAGTAAAATGTATATGGAAATCTCCCTCCTATCAGTCTGGGGTGGGTCGTGGGAACAGAGTCAAGTCCCTGCCCATCCATATGTGCCTTGAAATAATGTGAGACCCAGACCTGGCCAGCCCCACCCCCATTGGGCTAGATCCAGACCTGGCCAGCCCCACGCCTGTCTAGCCTCAACAGGTAGGGAGCGTGGCCTAGGGTCACCCGTCAAGCTCTGCCAGGTGGGGGGTGTGGCCTGAGGTTCTCCCCCCCCCCCCAGCCTGGCACTGGGGCAGGGAAGTGTGGCCTGAAGTCCCCTGTCAAGCCCCACCAGGCAGGGGTTGCAGCCTCAGGTCCCCTGCCCTGGCTCAGCGCCACGCAGCCTCAGGTCCCTGCTGATTACTTGTTAAGGTTCATTACGAGAACTCAGACCTCTCTGTCAGCGCAGCCATCTTGTGCTACAGAATCCCTGCCTCCGCTGTGGGCACAGCTATCTTGACTGTTATGGCATGATGGTCAACTTGCATATTCCCTCTTTATTAAATAAGATTTCATCTTTCCTTTTATACTTAAAGAAAACTCTAACAATTGCTTTAATAATGGTTTAGTGGTGGTAAACTCCTTCAGCTTTTCCTTGTCTGTAGAACCCTGTATCTCTCCATACTGGGTAATCTTGGTTGTAGGCTTTTGCCTTTCAACAGTGAATATTTTGTGTCTTTTTTTTCTAGCCTGTAAAATTTCTATTAAAACATCAGCTGATAATCATATGGAGCTCCTGGGCACATAATTAACACCTTGCTGACTGGTGTTGAGGTAACTCGTGTCTGCACTTACATTACTTTAAGTAATTTTAAAATGCTACTTGCTTTCAGATCTTAAAATTACTTAAAGTAATGTAAGTGCAGACACGAGTTATCTCATGACCAGTCAGCAAAATTTGGACATGGAAACACGAGTTATCTCGTGACTGGTCAGCAAGGTATTAACTTTTCTCTTGCTACTTTTTAGGTTTTTCTCTTTGTAACCTTCGCATTTTAATTATGATAGGGCTTTGTGTGGACCTTTTCGGGTTCATCTAGTTGGGGACTGTATTCTCTAGGCTTGTATATCTGTTTCCTTCACCATGTTAGGGAAATTTTCAGTCATTATTTTTTCAAATAGTTTTTAAGTTATTTTCTCTCTCTTTTCCTTTTGGTGTCCCTATGGATCCAAACCTCTGCTCTGTATCATCTGCTGGTGAATCCATCTAATATATTCTTCATTACAGTTATTGTATTCTTCATTTCCTACTGGTGGTTTTTATGGTTTCTATCGCCTTGTGTAAGTTCTCATTGAGTTGATCTATCTTCTCCTAAGTTCATTGACCATCATCCTTATAACCAGTTCTTGTGTGTGTGCTTTTAATTTCTGTATTTGGTAGATTATTGCTCCCTTTCATTTAGTTCTTTTTCTGGGGTTTTAGTCCTGTTCTTTTATTTGGGACCTGTTTCATTGTCTCTTCATTATGTCTGACTCCCTGTGTTTATTTGTATGTATTAGGTAGATCTGTTGTGTCTCCTGGTCTTGACAGAGAGGTCTTATTTGGAAAGTGTTTTATGAGGCCTGGTGTTGCGGTCTCCCTGGTCACCTGAACTTGGTGCTCCAGGGATGTCCCCTATTTGGGTTATATGCCTTCCTATTGCTGTTGGCAGTTAGGACTGGCTCTGAGGACTGGCTGTGACTAAAGTGGACTAGCTGTTGTGTGTGAACTGACTCCATGGAGTAGTGGTTGCTTTAATAGGCCCATGCTGCGGGCTGATCTTATCCTTTGAGTGTGTTATTTGTATGGCTAGTTGGGTGATGCTCTGATGTGGTCTGAAGTACACCACTGGGTATGTTTGGTCTGGAGTCTCCTGGGAAATGCTCAGGTGCAGGCCAAGGTCAGCTGTCACTTGTGCCAGGCTTGGTGCCACCTGGTTGGAGTTACAGATGATCTGCAATTTAATGCTGGGCTTTGATGAAACTGTTTTAGGCCAACAGTGGCTGCTGCTTAGGTTTGGGGCCACCTGATGGGAGTTAATAATGCAGGTTGAAATTGTCACTGCTTATGCTGTTTTGGAGCCACTTAGGAAGAGCTCCAGGGTGTGCTGAGGCCAGCCTCTGTTTGTTGGAGGTTTGTGTACCTTTGAGGGATTTGGGGAAAGTGCAGCACAATTGAGGCAGGCTGTTTGTATGGAGGAGCCATCAATAGTGGCTTGCACCTAGAGAGTGAGTTGTGTGGGTGGGATCTCAGGGAATCACCAGGGCAGGGAGAATGGTGGTAGTCAGTTTAATGGAGAGCACAGATTTGGCTTCCACCTGTGCCGGCCTGACTGGGTAAGTGGAGAGCTCACCAAGGAACAGTGCTGCCATTGCTCGTCTCTGCCTCTTCAGCCCTGTCTCTGAAGTTAGTCAATTTAGTGTTTCCTTGTATGTCTCTGGTGCTTTTTGACCTGCTGTTCCTGTGCTGGATCTTAGAATGAGTGAGTTTTGAGTGAGTTTTTGTGCTTGCCCTTTAAGAGCAACAATCATGTCTTGGCCTCCTGCAGTCCTTTGTTTTTCTCAGATTCAATGCCCACTCATTCTCACAGCAAGATGTTATAGGTTCTCTTCTTTGCACTGGTGCCATGGGCTTGTTGGCCCAGGTTTGGGGCTGGGACTCCTTGATCCTCAGGTAGAACCTCAACACCCAGTTCTTAATCACCACACTGTGGGTGTTGGTCCTGCCTGTTCTGCGTCTCTGCCTCTCCTACCAGTTTCCATGTGGCTTTTTCTGTATAGACTTAAACAATTCTATTCAGCTAGTCTTCAGCAGTTCACAGTCATGGTTGTTCTATAATTTAGTTGTAAATTTGGTGTGATCCTTGGAAGAGGTGAGCACAGTTTACCTACTTGGCCATCTTGACTGGAAAACCCAATAATACATTAGTTTCTGCTTTATACAGAGATGAAAAATTAGAGAAAATATATATTTTGAACTTAAGCACACATTTTTTATTTTTGATGGTCATCATTATTTTGTGTAGATCTAGATTTCCATCTGGTGACACTCTCCTTCTGTTTGTAAGATTTCCTTTAAACTTTTCTTATAGTGGATTTTCTGGCAATTCTCTCATCTTATATTAAATCTTTTATATTAAAAGCTTCTCTCTAAGTATATGGATATTTTTAAAGTTTCATATATAATTGTGGCCTTCCTTTTGAAAGATGTCTTTTGACTTGCATTATTTCCATTTAGAAGTTTGCTATCATTATTTTAATACCTATATCTCTCTTCCATATATATATATATATATATATATATATATATATATATATATAAAATAAATTTTATTTTTTAAAAAATATTTTCTTATGGGCTTCTCTGTCATGAATTTTCTGTCATGACTAGGATGTTCATTTTTATTCTTTGTTTTTTTGTGTGTGTTTTTGGGTTGTGTTGAGCATCTTTGTATCTGTGGACTTTCTGTTTTTATCAAATTTGGAAAAAATTTGCCATTAAATTTTCAAATCATTTTTTTTCTCTTCGGATTCTTCTCCCCTTTGGGACTAAAATCACATGTAAATTTGTTCATTAAATCATTAATTGTATCTTCTTTGATGTCTAATTAACTGGTAAACCTGTTCAGTGTACTTTTCATCTATAGAAGATGGATTGAACTCTTTTTTTATGTCGTCTGTGTATCTATTTAATATGTTCAGTCTTTGCTCTACCTTCTTGAATATAGAGAATATGTTATAATTCTTTCAAAGTTCTGGTCTACAAATTCTATCTTGTGTCATTTCTTGTTCTATTTCTAATAATTTCTTTTCTCCTCATCATGAGTTATAACTCACTGTTTTCTTGCCTTCCTGGTAATTTTTTAAAATTCTGTACATTGTAAGTTTTATTCTTTTGGCTTCTGGAAGTTTTTGTACTCCTATAAATTTTCTTAAGCTTTCTTCTGGTAAACAGTTTAGTTAGTTGGAAATAGTGTGATCTAATTGAGGCTTTCCTTAAACTTTGCTAAACGGGACCAGATATGTCTTCGATCTATGATAATTTTGCCCCCTACTAAGACAGTACCCTTCTGAGTATCTCTGATTTCCTTTGAGTCATAAGGTGTTCCACTCTGGTTGGTGGGAACACAAAAATTTTCCCATCCCTGTGTGAGCTGCTGGAGTTGTTCCAGCTTCTTATCATGGGTGGTTCTTTTCCCAGCATTTGGCAATAACCTTATATGCTTGTGCTGATCAGTACTTGCTTTAATTCTCTATAGATCTCTGGAGCTCTCTCTTTCTTTGAAGCACTCTCCTTCATGGTACTCTGTCCTGTGAACTCTAACCTCTGGAGTCTCTCTGAACCCCCAGCTCTATTTCATCAACACAGGGAGTCTGTAGGCTCTTAATGGGTTTCTGTTGCTTGAATACTCTCTCCAGGCAGTAAGCTAGAAGAAATCACAGGGTTCACCTAATTTGTTTTCTTGCTTTCAGAGATCATTATCCCATTCTATCTGGTGGCTGGCTCATGTCTGAAAATCATATTGCATATATTTTTTCCTGTTTTTTTTTAACTGTCAGGATGATAAATCTGGTCATTCATATTTCATTTTGGCCAGATGGAAGTTCTAAAATACAGAGTCACCCAGCATTCAAATTTATTTTGCAAGTAAAAGAACAAGTCAATTTTACTTTTGTACCTAGAACCTTTCTATTTCTCCCCCCACCCCACTCCCTTCACCACTCCCCCTTCCATATCAAGCTCTGCAGCATCTGGGTCCTTTTGTACCTTTTAAGATTTAAGTCATAAGTTTTCTTTCACTATTTGTATTCTAACTTTATATTTATTTTTTCTTGTTTCTCAAACATGTTGCAAATCTTGCATATGTGCTCATTTCATCCTTCTGGTGTATGCTTACTTCTTACTATACATATCTAACCATTTTGTATCTTTAGCTTATTACTTCCTTACTGGGGACTTTCCTGACCAAATGATCTGAAACAGGACCTCCAACACACATTATTTCATCATGTAATCTTTTTAAAAAAAAAACATTTTTATTGAGTTCAGAGAAGAAGGGAGAGGGAGAGATAGAAGCATCAATGGTGAGAGAGAATCATTGATTGGCTGCTTCCTGCATGTTCCCCACTGGGGATTGAGCCTGCAACATGGGCATGTGCCCTGACTGGGAATCGAACCGTGACCTGGTTCATAGGTTGACGCTCAACCACTGAGCTATGCCAGTCAGGCTCGTCACATAATCCTGTAGCACCTGTAAAGGTGCTATATTCTTTACTTGTTTACTTCTTTATTTCTTTTATTCATTTTACTTATTAATGATTCATTATCTTATTTATTTATTATCTTCACTAGAATATAAGCTATATAGTATCCCTCCACATGGTAGGCATATATTGAATACCTGTTTAATACATAAAAAAGACATTTAGATAATGAATTTTCCCTATTTTAGTGTATAATTTTAAAAGAAATATTTTTATTTATTTCAGAGTGGAAGGAAGAGGGAGAGAGAGACAGAAACATCAATGATAAGAGAAAATCACTGATCAGCTGCCTCCTGCACCCCGTATGGCAGTTGGGGGGGGAGAGTGGGGGGATAGAGCCCGTAACCCGGCATGTGCCCCATCCAGGTATTAAACCATGACCTCCTGGTTCATTGGTCGATGCTCAACCTCTGATCCATGCAGGCCAGGCATTAGTGCATAGTTTTTAATGAATTTAATATTTGTAGGAAAATAAATTGTTAAAGAAGTTAGACTGATTTGTCTTAATAAGACTTTAAGGTTTTAGTATCATTTCTGTCATCTCAATGTGTAGCAGTCCTTCCCAGCATTCAGTCTCCCAACTCAAATGCTTTCCTTGTAAAAGAATGTCTTTTTAAAATTTAGTATAGGAACACTTGACTTGAGGATATCATTTACTATTTTCTAATTTTTTCTTTCTTCTATTTCTTGTGAGAAATAATTGCATTGTATATTTCTCTGTGCCCATTTTTCTCAGTGAGTGAATTTCCTGAGTCATAATACTTAAAATAACTTTTAAAAATGGTAACATATGTTTGTACCATGTGTTCTAATGTATGAAATGCTTTTTACACCAATAAGACCCATATTGAGAAACAGTGGATCATGATCTGTGAACATTCCCAGGCAAAATACCTCTTTCTCTCTTTAATACCAAACTGAATTATCTGTTCCCAGCATGTGCTATACTCTCTGGAACACAGTAAGTATACCTGTTCATTAAATATTAATAAATAACTTAAAATATTATTAGAAATCAGTTTTAGCAGTCTATGTTTCTTTTCCAAATTTTTGGTTAACTCCAATCTCTGGAACAACCTAGCTCTCTCTCCCTCCCCAATTTATAGTCAATGGCAACAAAATCCAGAATATCTGGATTTCTAATTATTTTCTATGGTAGCTTTGATTCTTATACAAGTTGGACAAAACCTAGAATTATGATTTCTGCATTAGAAGGGAATTTGTTATCTAGTTTAACCTTTTCATTTAATTCATCTTATCTCTTCTTTTATTACTTATATGTGTATTTGTATTTACATTGTTTTACCCTGGGGACATCAGTTTTTATATTCTTGTTAGATTGAGAAATATCTATAAAAATGTCCTCTTAACAATTTGATTTAATATTTCAACACAGGATCATTTTTCTCTGCACAGTCTTAAAAGAATCAGAAAGCTCTGATTAAATGGAGCACCAGTGACATATAGTGGTCATCTAGGTTACTTGCTAGATATTATTACAGAACCCATATATAGGTTTGTCATGTTTTGCTTTGTTAATATAACAGTAAATTGATGCACACAGTAATTTTTCACATTGAGATACTAAACTAGGTATAGGTTATTTCTGTACTCACTAGGGAATTACAAGAGTGCATTAGACAAATTTCTTCCCAAAGAAATAAAATTTATTTAAATTTGAAAAAATAAAGACATAGTATAGGTAAATGTTAGTAGCTACTCAGTGTTTTCTAATAATTTTAAGAGTTTCTAAATGAAAATGCCCTATATTTTTCTTGCTAAATATGTTTTTATTTACCCCAAAGTCCAGGAAATAGGAATTTCCTTGCTGGAAACCCTGCTATAGTGATGGGTGAAGATTGTGGAAGTATGGATGAGAGAAGACACTCAGATTTCACTACTGAAAAACAATCAGTACAACATATTTGGAGAGAAAATAAAGAGGAGGTGTCAAATTTCCTTGAGGATGTGAATCGGCCAACCCCCAGTCTTCTACCAGAGAATTTTGACTCTTTTATTAACAAAAATGTGATCAATTTATTAAGCAGAGATCAACAGATGATAACACAACCATTTGAAAAGTGTGTTTATGACAGTATGGGTGTCACCAATTCTGATAAAAATCATTCCTCTGATAGATGCATTTTTAGAGATCCAGGGTTGGATTTTAGTAGTTCTAACTTTAATAAAACAAGTTATCCAGAAAAGTGTCAGCCAAAGAACTATCAGAAAGAATACAACAACAATGAAGGAAATAATCCTAATACATCTTTTGAGAAGAATTGTTATCCATCCAACTCTAAAAAGAAAGGTTGGTGTTGTATGTGGAAAGCGTAATAGTTTATTGGGTTTTTCTGTTTTCAATTTTAGTTTGTGTGTGTGTGTGTACATATGTGTGTGTATTTGTGTGTGTCTGTGTATTTGGAGGAATATGAAATTAAAAATAGAATGACATTCTATTATATGACATTGTGGACCAGGCAATGAATCATACCAATAAGCTTCATATTGAAAAACAGAAATAGTCTATGCTCCAATTTTAGTTCAATGCATACTTTTATTTTTAAAGGAATATTGGAAAAGAACTACCAAAAGAAGAAACCAGAGGTAGAAATTCAGCAATATCCAGTGAACAATATGTAAGTTGTTAGATAAATGTGGGGAATGCAAATCAGAATCTAGTATAATGCATGTTGAAAGGTTGAACTGAGGTAGACATATTACTGTCTTAGTCTGGGCAGGCTGCCCTCAAAGAATGCTTACCAGTTGTCAGAATCTTGGTTCTGTCACCCTATTTGAGAGTATGGTGCTTGTATTTGCCAGCACAAAAGTATCTTTTAATCTGAATTTTAGTGTTATTATATTGGAGAAGACTGACTTATGTGTTCAAGAAACATATATCCTCCAGAATACCAATTTATTAATTTACACTAAGAAATAAAAGGATTACAAATATAGGAATGCTTACTGACATGATTAGCATATTTTCTAACCTTTGGCAGGCTCCGTGGAAAAGATGGTTGGTTATTATAGAACCAATAGAAGTAATAATCAGTGGACACAAGACACTGGGCGGGGGGCTAGGGGGGAAGATCAAGGGAAAAAAATGGAGACTATCATTCATTGTAATACTTTAAGCAATATAACAAAATTAAAAAAATAAAATACAAAAAAAAAGAATAGTCCTAACTTTCTTGGTAATAATTATAATTTAGTCCAGTGTTGCTTACTAAAAGTCATGAACTAGATCTATTTTTATTCTGGAAGTATTTTCTTATGGATGGGATTGGCACAGGAAATTAATTAAAACATACATTCACAATTTATTTAATACAATCAACAAATCAGATTACTTTTCAAATCTCTAAATATCCAGAAATTTATGAATGGAAAACAGCATGTAAGGCTTTGAATTTTAAAATGTACTTTGTGAAAATGACTTATAACATGATGGTTCCTCAACCTGGCTCAGATCCACATCACTTGAGGGGCTAATTTTAAAATATAAAACAGTAAGTTTTATATGTAATAAATTGATTCCTTAGGATGGAGCTTAGGAATCTTTATTTTTTTAAAAAGCTTTTCTTACCATCCTGATCCACAGCCAACTTTGGGAACCATCATTTAGAACAATGATTTTCAGAGGGAATAAAGAAAAGTTTAATACTGTCTTATTTTTTACTCTAGGATTTTTCCTTTGGAGGAATTGAGTTCTAAGGAATCATGGGACTTTGGATTTAGTGAGGTAATGTATATTTTACATTATGTTTCTAATTCAGTGCTGTTTTCATATTATATTTTAGTGTTTGCAGTTTATTTTAACTTAAGGTTAGCTTTATCAAAAACTTTCTTTGTAAGCTAACTATTTTTCTTACATTTTCTCACTTCGAGGAAATTATAGTTTAGATCTGGAAATAAAATAATACCTTTTCGGAAACTGTATTGTGCTTTATTTGAGACAGACCAATTTAGGTACACTTAAAATTCTTTTGATAAATCCTATAAAATTTCTTACAAGATGAAAATTTTTTACATTTCAATGTGCTACAAGGGAACATGGTTATATATTTAGGGATGCTGAAACATCTATAAACAATGGTTGTATAAGTTGTAACAATTGCTCATAATAGGGTGTATGAGTTTCAACAATTCAGGCATTGTGCTAGGAGCCTTTCGTACAAGAACCTTATATTGTAAAGTACTCACAGCAAAAGAGACTCAAGTTCAGAGAGATTAAATAACTTGTTCAAGGTCATACACTCAAACCAGGATTCAAACTCTTGTCTTATCTGACTCCAAAGTTTTAACTGTTTTCTTTTTTATATTCAATTAATATGCATTGAGTACATTATGAATTCATTTGATACTTATTGTCTCCAATATTCTGGGGATACAGTGATAAAAAAAACAAAGTGTTCTCATGAAGCTTATATTCTACTAGAGGGCCAGTGCATGAAATTTGTGCATGGATGGGGGTGGCCCTCAGCCCAGCCTGCTCCCTCTCATTATCCGGGACCCCTTGGAGGATGTCCGACTGATAGCTTTGGTCCGGACCCACAGGGATTCCTATGGGATTGAGCCTAAACTGGCAGTTGGACATCCCTCTCACAATCCAGGATTGCTAGCTTCTAGCCACTCGCCTGCCTGCCTGCCTGCCTGATGGCCCCTAACTGCTCACCTGCCTGCCTGATTGCCCCTAACCACTCTGCCTGCCTAATCACCCCTAACCACTCTGTCTGCCTGCCTGATTGCCTCTAACCACTTCTGCCTTCCTCCCTGATTGCCCCTAACCACTCACCTGCCTGCCTGATTGTCCCTAACAGCTTCTGCCTCAGCCCCAACTCTGCGGCTTCATCAGGAAGGTTGTCAGGAAGGTCTTTCAGCTGTCTGGTCTTCTGGTCTGATTAGCATATACGCTTTTATTATTATAGATTATACACTAGACTTTGCAAGGTTGAAAGATGAAGGGACCTGGAACCTATCTTTAAGAAGTTGTAATATAGTAGCTAGACAGAAACAGAAAAAAATCTAATGCATTTAGATAAAACGCTCCATTGGGGTTTATACAAAAGGGGAGTGGGAGCCTAGTAAAGGATACTTTTAAATTTGATCTGGGTACTAATTAATAATCTTACCAAATGGACAAAATGCCTTCATCCTATGAAGAAGGAGCAACATATAGAAACTGAGATGTGAGAGCGTATAGCTTGTTTTAGAAACTGAATTACTGTTATTATTTCTACTGTAATACAAATTACAAGTGGTGGGAGGTGGCAAGAAATAATTTTGGACATTATAAAAGGGCCAGGCCATAAAGGACCTTGTATAACATATAATTGTTTAATTTCCTATCACTAAACAGAAAGAAAGCCCCTAAAAAATTTTTAGCAAAGGAGTATGATGACATCAGAGTATTAAAAAGTGTGTCTGGCAACAATGAGGAGAGATATGAGGTGTGGCAAAACTAAAGGCAGGGTCAAAAATATTGAGGGCTTAAAGTTGACTAGTGGCAGCAATTATGGAAATGAGGGAAGAGCTATCAAAAAGATTTAGAAGATTTACATTTGATGATTAGTTTAAGGGAGAAGGAAAAATTTAAAGAAGACCTGGAATTTGCATTTGGGTAAATGAATGGGTTGTTGATGGGATGATGCCATGCACTGAGATTGAAAACATAGGAGGAGGTTGCAGAAAAGATAAACTGTTCACCAAAATTCATGTACTATATTTTTTAGAATAAAGTTAAAACTATGACGTGAACATATTTCAGCCAAGGAACATATTTCCTAATCTTGTATCCATCTGAGTGCAGCCACGTGGCTAGATCTCAGTAATGGGATGTTATCAGATGTAAGATGCATCATTTTCAAGGATTGTAAGAATTAAGAATTCCTTTTCCAGTGTTATTCTTTTAATGGCCAGATGGCACCGAAGCCCTAAGGGATGATTAGAGCCACAAGATGGGAAGTACTGGGCCTCTAAATCACCAGTGGAAAAAAAATGCTGACCAGGAAAACTCATTTTAAATTATTACCTGAGAAAGTATTAATAGTATTTGAGCAGTATTCATTTTGTGATTAAAAAAACAAAAACCTAGCATCACTCTGGCTATTGTAAATAATGCTGCAATGAACATGGAGTGAGGATAACCTTTTTGAGTTATTGTCTTCATTTCCTTCAGAAAAACCAGAAGTAGAGTTAGTGGATCATATGGCAGTTCTATTTTTTAATTAAAAATATTTTTATTGATTTCAAAGAGGAAGGAAGAGGGAGAGAAGGATAGAAGCATCAGTGATGCAGGTGCAGGTCTTAAAAATTCAGGTACCACATGTGAGGTCCAAACCGTTTGTTCCCAGGGAGGAGCTTGGAGCTGTGGGTTCCCTTCCAAGTGAATTGCCCCTCCTGGCTTGGAGTTTATGGTGAAATTGTGTCTCAGCATCTCAGCCTCTCCTACCCATTTAGATGTGTTTTTTGTTTGTTTTTTGTTTGTTTGTTTGTTTTTTACTAATTTGCTTGGTGTATAGTAAGGAGTCTCTTAGCTAGATTTTGGATGTCTTTCAGGGGAAATTGTTCCTTGTGTAGTTATAGATTCCATGTGTCCGTTGGAGGAGGTGAGTTCAGGATCCTCTGAGGTCACCATCTTGAAATGAAACATATTTAATTTTAAAGTAGCAGAGGAAAAAGTTTAAATATGATTGTTTAAATGGTACTTCACTGGAGAAATGAAGACACATAGAAGATCTTCAGAATTCAAAAGAGTGGGGATGCCACACTAACAAATCTGTTCAAGGTGGCAAAAAATAAATTAACACATCTACATAAATGGTAAACATAAAATGTAAGGAATAAAACCTGCTTAGCAGTTAATATATTAAATATGAAGGGGTGATTTTTCTTATCAAGATTTAAAGAATAAAAAATCAAAAAAGAAAAAATAACCTATATATATATTTTTAAAATGTATAATATAATAAAGGTTGAAAATAAAAAGGCACACATAAAGTAAATATGTAGTATTGGAACAAGGACAGTAAAGATGCCTATTCAGAAAAAATAAGATACAGAGTTACTGAACCATACCACTTAATCCTGCTGGGCAGGCATTGTGTCAGCTTACTTTCTAAAGGATAGAGGCATTTCTTGAACAATTCAGTTTCTTCTCTTTAGAATGCTCTTTTTTTGTCTGTTATCCACTAGCAACAGATCTGAATTGGGTATAGGAGTGTGTGCCACCTCTGGAGTCTGTCTAGCTTTCTCAGTTTGTGTGTTCCTGCTGCAAGTTTGGGGCTTGAATATCTTTTTGAAGTTGAACATAAAAGACTACAAGAATGATTGGATAGTGGGGTTAGATCAAAGCTCTGCTGAATAAAGTTTTTTCTGGCCTCAGAGTTCCCATATTTGTAGTGTATGGTGATCTCAGAGAGCAGAAGGGAAGAGGAAGTGGAGGATTGTGGATAATATTTTTATGGACGACGGCTGGCAGTAGTGTGCACCACTTCTGCCCATTACCAGAACTTAAATTATATTTCCAAATCTAGTCCAAAGGAGGCGAGGATACATAGTCTAGTTATATGCCTAAGAGGAAAGGAAAACTTGGTTGGTTGCAACTAGACAGTTTCTCCTTTATCCCACCTATCTATCTAAAACTGTATATATCTCAGAGAAAATATACTATCTGTAAGTCCATGATACATTTGCAAACATAATTCATGTAGTAAACCACAAAGTCCAAGAGATTTATCTAATGAGTGATTGATATCATAGCTACAATCTCTCATAAAAATTCATCAAATTAGAAATCAAAACAAAAAATGATGCTTAACTTCCCTTACTTTCTTTGACATTAATAAACACTCTGGTTTTAAAAAATAAAAAGAATGAAAGTAAGTTACAAAACAAATGCTGTGCTCTACAGAAAATTTATACCTGTAAAAGCTTTTATTTAAAAAAACCTGAAAATGAAAATAACACAATAAATCTTCAAATAGCTTAACATCTTTGTGTTTTTTCAACCACATTTACTGTAACTACCCAAAGCCTTTATTTGTCAGTAATTCATTTCTTAGCAAGTGTTCATTATTTTGTTTATGTTTCTAAAGCAATTTTAATTTTAATTATTATTCATCACAGGCTAATGTTTCTACTTTTTAAAACAAAATCCTTTCTGTTCATTTAAAGTCATATGAAGGAAGAGTACTATAGAAATGAATTGGTTGAATGAAAAGGGAGATATAAGTGGACATTATTGTATATACTTAGGAGTTGTTAAAATTTTTTTTCTTCTAGAATCTCATTGAAGAAGGAGGAACATGTTCTATAAAAGGTGCACCAACATCTACAAAGAAAATCTTTAACAGTAAGTAAATTTTATGTAAAAAAACATATTGAAATGGAAATCAGTTCATTAAAAATTTTTTTTTATAAATGTTTTGCCAGCTGGTACGTTTCACAGTTAACTTAGAATATAGTAGTAGTGCAATTGACCTTGTAACTTTTTTGGTAAAATATATCACACATGATAAATACACAGTTTAACAAATAAAACAGATATCTTTGTACTCACTTTGTACTTTAAGAAATAATGCATAACAAATACTTTTGAAGATCTTCTCAATTGCATTACCTCTTCTGCCCCCTAGAGGTAACTATTATCCTGACTTTGTTTTTTGTGATATTACATACACTTCCATTGCTTGGTTTTGAACTTTCTACAAATTGAGGCAAACTCTATTTTTTTGCAACTTGCTTTTTTGTTGTTGTTGTTCCAGCACTATATTTTTAAGTTTATCTACTTCGAAATTTGTGACTCTAGTAATTTTATTTAACTTATTTATTTCAATACATTTTTATTGATTTCAGAGAGGAAGAGAGAGAAAGAGATAGAAACATTAATGAGAAAGAATCATAGATTGTCTGCTTCCTGCATGCCCCACACTAGAGATCGAGCCCACAACCTGGGCATATACCTGACTGGGAATCGAACTGTGACCTCCTGGTTCATAGGTTGATGCTCAACCACTGAGCCATTCTGGCCAGGCTCTAGTAATTTTAATATTTGTTTACTGCTATACTGCCTTTTATTATATAACTGTACCATAATATACTTGTGCATCTTTTGAAAATGATTATTTATATTGTTTTGAATATTTTGCCATGATTGATAATGCTACTCTGATAATTCTTGGCATTTCACCTGCCACATGTGTATAAACGTTTCTCTGGGGTATAGTTCTAGGAGTAGAATTGGCTAGTTCATGTAATGTGCACATCTTCACCTCTTTAGGTATTACAAAATTGTTTTCCAAAGTAGTTGTGCTAGTTTAAACTTCCATTAGCAAGAGATAAGAGTCCTAGCTGCTACATGTTCTCATTCAAACTGTGTTAGTTTCTTTATCATTGTTAGTGTTCTGTCTCATTATGATTTTATGTTTCCCTAATTATTAATTAGGTTGATTGGCCATCTATGTGTCATCTGTGAAATGCCTTTCATATCTGTTGCCCATGTTTATTTTAGGAATTTTGTTTCTCTTTATTAGATGTGTCTTTTAAACATTTTATCTCCATGTATGTATCCTATATATGTTTCATATATCGTAGATACTAATTGTTTGTAGGCTTGTGTGTAGCAAATACTTCATATCTGAGTGGTCTTTTTATTCTGTACTGTCTTTTTATGGACAAAAGTTTAGGACACTTTCTAGATACTCCGTGATAGAGGGAGTCTTTAGGATATATAGTCTTCTAGGTTTCCTAGAAATCTTTGTGGACTTTTTATTTTTTATTGAAGTTATGACTTTGTAAAATATTACCTTGATTTCTATCCCTGTTTTGTCTGCCTTATTTCCTTCTGTCTTATATGAGTAACTGTATTTGTTGGTTATGGTTTACTATTCCTGTATTTTTAAAAAATATATATTTTTATTGATTTCAGAAAAGGGAGAGGGAGAGAGATAGATTAATGGATTCATTTACTTAATAAAATATTTTATAGATTTCTCCATAACTAAACATTTCTTCATCTTTTATATATGACTAGAGGCCTGGTGCCCCTCTCCCCTCTGTGACCCTCCCCATGTGGCGCCAGTCTCCGGCAGCTGGCTTTGGCCTGATCCATGCAAGCAAGACTGAGAAGCAGGGTAAGGCCCGTGGCCTGTCCACCTGGGAGTCCAGCTCCTTTGCTCTCTGAGTCCCAGCTCTAGCTACAGCCGCCTTGCGGCCGGGCCAGAGGCTACTGCTCAGGAGGCCAGGAAGGCAGCAGAGAGAAACCCTGTGGACCTGCTGCCTGACCAGCAGCCCAGAACCCGGCACCACCAGAAACAGACTGGCTCAGAGCTTACTGAACTTGTGGGGAAGGCAGCTGCCTTTGAGGGGCCTTACCACCAGCTGGCTCCCAGTGGATCCTACCTCAAAGGAAACTTGGTCTTTGGTTCCTTAGTTCAGTCTATCTTGGCTAAAGGGAAGCAGCTGGACGCATTTTTGGGGAGAATTAAGACTCTAAAACAGTGTGTTCTGTTCTGTGGAGATTGCTACCCAGTTGTCTTAGTCCTAAATTCCAGGTGATTGTGCGGCCTGGCTCTGCCACTGGAGCCTGCATCTTCCAATTGGCCTGTATTTGTTGTAAGGACCCAAAGAGAACAAGGGGAACAAGTTTTTCCATGCAATGGATTTGACCAACAGACAAAGGCAAGTGCTAGGCTGTGTCTATGTACACACAGAAACACCAGCTCTGAGTCGGCCTGGCCAAAGCAAGCTCAGAGGCTGTTTGCAGAGCATTCTGGTGGTTTCTGTTTCCTTGCTGAGGCCGTCCTCCCTGGGAAGCTTGGGGCCCATGCTCAGCTCCAGCTCAGTTGGGAGTTCTCCAGGCTGCCCTTCCCCCACCCCCTCAACCTGGCCAGTCCCCATCCGGGTGGGCCAGCCAGACCCCACCCATGCACAAATTTGTGCACCACGCCTCTAATTTTGTTATAATGTTGCTTAGATGCTGTAGGAGCTTAACTCTTGTATATACCAATTAGCCTATGATAAAATTGATTTATAATTATACTAGGGGCCCAGTGCACAAAAATTTGTGCACTCGGGAGGTCCCTCAGCTCGGCCTGTGCCCTCTCCCAGTCTGGGACCCCTCTGGGGATGTCCACCTGCTGGTATGCGTGGTCAGCCTGGGTGAGGGGCTGATGACTGTTTGCAGGCTGGCCAAGCCCCCCAGTGTGGACCCTCACCCCATTGGGGTGTGGCCAGCCTGGGTGATGGGCTGAGGGCTGTTTTCAGGCTGCCCACAGCCCCTTTAGGTTTTGGGTCCCTACTGGGGTACCTGTCCAGCCTGGGTGAGGGGCTGATGGCTGTTTTCAGGCTGGCCAAGCCCCTCAGTAGGGCCCCTCACCCCATTGGGGTGTGGCCAGCCTGGGTGATGGGCTGAGGGCTGTTTTCAAGCTGCCCACAGTCCCTTCAGGTTTTGGATCCCTACTGGGGAACCTGACCAGCCTGGGTGAGGGACTGATGGCTGTTTGCAGGTGGCCAAGCCCCCTAGTGGCGTCCCTCACCCCATTGGGGTGTGGCCAGCCTGAGTGATGGTTTGAGGGGTGCTTTCAGGCTTTCAGGCTGCCCACAGCTCCCATTGACCCAATGTCCCAGCAAGGCTGGCTGGAAGCAGGTTCCTGGGGTTTATTGATCATCTATAATTAATACACTGTTCTTTTAAGCCGGGGCCTAGGCAGTTAATGAAACCTCCTCTCTGCTTCAGCTGGAGGCTTCTATAATGAAACAATGTTGCGCTTAGTAGTCGGCCCAGCCTGCTGTTTGCTTCAGCTCCCAAGGCTTCTATGATTGAGACATTGTTGCAAATATGTTCTTGCCTGGAACCGGGAGAAGGCCAGCTGGCTGCGAACAGTTTCACTCCTGCTGCAACAGATCCTGCCTGTTTACTTAGCTTCGTGAATGGTGGCCTCCATCTTGGCTGGGTGAATTTGCATACAGTCGCTCTGATTGGCTGGTGGGCGTGGCTTATCTGTCCCGAAAGGATGGTCAATTTCAATATTACACTTTTATTAGATTAGATGTTGTTTTCACTTAAAGTTGCAGAATCTATCCACAATGTTAAGTGAGGACTTTATATACATTGTTTTTTTCGTTTTTCTTTAATTTCAAGAGAAAATACTTTGAATATAATAATGTTACATGCAATAAACATTAATATCTCAGCAAAACTTTTAAATATGTTACATGCAATAAACACCAATTATTCAAGAAAAATGATCTTACATATAATATTACATGCAATAAACATTAATATTTCAAAAATAAAAGGATTTTAAATATAATAATATTACCCAAACTGTACTAACAGTATGATATCAGAAAAGTTGTAGGAAATATTAAAAATCTGCAAATGACAGGATTACTTCTATTATATTCTAGTATATTCCCCCACCCCCTGCCCCCAGCTCTATTTTTGTTCACCAGTTTATATTGTTCATTATATTCCACAAATGAATGAGATCATATGATATTTATCTTTCTCTGACTGGGTTATTTCACTTAGCATGATGTTTTTAAAGTCTCTTTTGTCTGATATGGGTATTGCTACTCAAGCTTTTTATTTTTTCTATTTGCATGGAAAAATTTTTTCCATCCTTCACTTTCATCCTGTCTGTGTCTTTTGTTTTGAGGTGGGTCTCTTATAGACAGCATATAGTTGGGTCATGTTTTTGTATCCATTCAGTTACCCTACACCTTTTGATTAAAGCATTTAATCCATTTATGTTTAGGCTTATTATTGAGAGGTACTTATAGTCATTTTAATTCTGTATGACTAGGTTTCTCTCTCTGCTTCTTCTTCTCAGCAATCCCTTTAACATTTCTTGTAATGCTGACTTGGTGGTGATGAACTCCTTTAGACTTTTCTTTTTTGTCTGGGAAGCTCTTTATTTGACCTTCTATTTTGAAAGATAGCCTTGCTGGATATAATAATATTGGTTTTAGATCCTTGGTTTCCATTACCTTGAGTACTTCATGCCATTTCCTTCTGGCCTGTAGAGTTTCTGATGAGAAATCAGGAGTTCCTTATGGGAACTCCTTTGTAGGAAACGGTTTTGTTTTCTCACGCTGCCTTTAAGATTCTCTCTTTGTCTTTAATTTTTGTCATTTTAATTATGATATGTCTGGGCATGGGTCTCTTTGGGTTCTTCTTGCTTGGGGTTGGTTATCTGTGCCTCCTGAACTGGTGTGTCTTTTTCTTTTACCAGATTAGGGAAGTTTTCTACCATTATTTCTTCAAACACCTTCCCTATTCCTTTTTCCCTTTCTGCCTCTTTTGACACACCTACTATTCTAGTATCCTTACGTTTCATGTTGTCTCACAGCTCCCAAAGCTGTCCTCCTGTTTTTTAATTGTTTTTCTTCTTTTTGGTTCTTCAATTGAGTAATATTTTCAACTTTGTCTTCTAATTCACTGATTCAATCCTTAGTTTACCCTAATCTGCTGTGTATTCCTTCCAATGTGTTATTTGTGTTATGTCATTCTTTATCTCAGACTGCTCTTTTTTCATAGTTACTATATCTTTTTTCATACTGTTGAGCATTTTTAATATTATTACTCTGAACTCTGTTTCATATAAATATTTTTTTTTTTATCTCTGCTTCATTTATCTCTTCTTTTGGAGAATTCTCTAGTTCTTTCATTTGGGGGTTGTTTCTTTGTTTCCTCATTTTGGTTGTCTGTTTGGGTTTGTGACTATGTATTAGGTAGATCCTCTACACCTCTCAATCTCAATAGTGTAAGACAATGTTAAAGGCTGTTTCTAACTAATTGGACCAGGTGAAGACTCAAAGCCTCCAGAGACTGCCTCTGTCTATAGCAGTGGTTCTCAACCTTCCTAATGCGGCAACCCTTTAAAACAGTTCCTCATGTTGTGGTGACTCCCAACCATAAAATTATTTTCGTTGCTACTTCATAACTGTAATTTTGCTACTGTTATGAATCGTAATGTAAATATCTGATATGCAGAATGTATTTAGGGGATCTCTATGAAAGGGTCATTTGACCCCCAAAGGGCTCAGGACCCACAGGTTGAGAACCGCTGGTCTACAGACTACCGTATTTTCTGGTGTATAAGATGACTGGGCATATAAGACGACCCCCAACTTTTCCAGTTAAAATATAGAGTTTGGGATATGCTCGTCGTATAAGACTACTCCTCTTCCAATGCACACCAAATAAAAATTTAAAAAACATCAGATTGGATTTGAAATGGAGTGAGGCCGTTTTTGAGCTGCCCCCACCGTATGCACCGACTGCAGATTTTTCAGTCAGGCTCGGAAGTTTCAGCACCCGCCCTATAAGACGATACCCAGTGTATAAGAAGACCCCTGACTTTTGAAAATATTTTCTTGGCTTAAAACGTGGTCTTATACACTGGAAAATACGGTAATAGATTCCTACTTGAATTGTCCCCAGTTGTCCTCAGGTATGGAGAGAGTTTTTTTTTTTTAACAGGGTGGGGCAGTTGCTTCTGCCTGGAGACTAATTGTTACTCAGGACAAGGTGTTTTCCAATAGGGTGTGTCCACTGTCTTCCCTCAGGCAAGGCAGAGGTCTTTGTGGGAAGATGTCCTCTGCTGTGTGAGGGAATGTCTTAGCCCAGGAAACTTGGGGTGTCTGCCTTCTGAGCTCTATTGCCTGAGTCCCCAGTCCTGGGTTCTGCTCTCACAGCTCCAGTCCACTTCACACTCCCTCTGCCAGAGCACAAGGTGGGTGGCTCCATAGGGAATTTTTGTGCATTCGTCCTTTAAGAGGGTGCCTCAACTTTCAGCTGCCACTCCCTGGCAGACAGCATCCCACTGCTTTTCACAGCTAGATGTTATGTGGGTACCATCCTCAGTTTGGTGTTCTCTGCTGGGGAGCCCAGTTTCAGGATTAGATCCCAGAATTCTCAGTGGCACTCCTCCCTCTCCCTCTCCCTCCCCTCCCCTGCCCACAGCTGAGATATCTCTCTGGGACTTCAGTTACTATCTGTGGGTGCCCAGCCAGTCCTTTTGTACCTCTGCATCTCATACCAGTCTCTATGCCGTCTCCACCTTTGGTCCTTGGGTATCAGGGTTCACTCCTGTGAATTTTCCATTGATTATTCAGGAAGCCTTTTCGTATTTCAGTTGTAATTCCAGCTCAGTCCTGGGAGCATGTTCATGCAGTAGCCTCCTACTCTGCTGCCATTTTTAATCTTGTACATTGTTTTTTATTTATTTTTATTCTTTATTTTTTAAATATATATTTTATTGATTTTTACAGAGAGGGAGAGGGATAGAGAATTAGACACACCATGAGAAACATCGATCAGCTGCCTCTTGCACACCCCCTACTGGGGATGCGCCTGCAACTAAGGTACATGCCTTTGACCAGAATCGAACCTGTGAGCCTTGAGTCCGCAGGCCCATGCTCTATCCACTGAGCCAAACCGGTCAGGGCTGTACATTGTTTTTTAGGTAGATTTTTCCAAACTCCCTATTGTACAATTTAGCAGTTCCACCAGAAATGTGCCTTTTACTCCATAACCTCAGCAAGAGGAATTGTTGTGAAATTTAGGAATTTTTGTGACTCTTAATAAAGATGGAAGTTTGAGTTTGTAATCTGAGTGAAGCCCAGCATCTTTTAAAAATGTCCAGTGGCTATTTGCATTTCTTTTTCCACAAATTCTCTATTTATATTTTTTACCAATTGAGTTTTAGACTTTTTTCTTGATATTTAAGAATTTTTATATATTAAAGAGATTTAGTTTTTGTGAAATGTCACAAATATTTTCTCCTACTTTGTTACTGGTTTTTGGTTTTTACTTTGTAGTGTTTTTTTGTTTTGCAAAAGGCACTATTTTTATGCAGTTAATTTTATCAATTTTTTTATACTTTGCCCTACACTCCCAGGCTAAATTCACTTATATTTTCTTCTGGTATGAATGTGATTTTATATTTTTACATTTAAATCTTTAACCCTTTTAGAGTTTATCCTGATTTAAAATGTTAAATATGTATTGATTTCCTTAATTTTTTAATCTAAAAGAAGACCTTTTAATTTTTATTAAATTTATAGAGATGACATTGGTTAATAAAAATTACATAGGTTTCAAGTAATACATAATCTGTATATTGCATTGTGTAGTGAAGGATAAAGGGGGTCAAATATGTATACGGAAGGAGATTTGACTTTGGGTGGTAAACACTGATTCAAGTTTTTTGTATGTTTTTTTAAATCCTCACCCGGGGATATTTTTCCATTGATTCTTATGGAGATTGGAAGAGAGTGAAAGACAGAAAAATATTGATGTGAGAGAAACACATCGATTGGTTGCTTCCTCCACACACACTGACCAGGGCCTGGACTGGGGAGGAGTCTGCAACCAAGGTACGTGTCCTTGACTGGAATTGAACCCTGGACCCTTCAGTCTGCGGGCCAACGCTCTGTCCACTGAGCCCAGCCAGCTAGAACTGATTAAAGTTTTTAAAATGCATCTTTTCTGTAGGTGTTTATGATACCACTTTAGTATGTACTAACTTTCCATATATACTGAGCCTGGTCTGGTGCTTTCTTTACTCTTCCGTCGGTCTTTCCTAACTTTCATGTGTTAATATCATACTAGAATTTGTATTATGATTACTTTATAGTATGTTTAATTTCTAAAAGAGTTACACCTCCCTTTGCACTTCTCTTGGATGCAAAATTGTATGTTTAATCAGAATAATAAAATTAGCCACAAGAAAATAAAGTGTTATACTGATAAATACCACAATCACAAAACC
>PVJC01020534.1:0-29013 GCA_004026665.1 Murina feae
AAAAAAGAAAAAGGAATCCAGAAGTGTGAAGATAGTGTAAGGAGCATCTGGGACAACTTTAAGTGTACCAACATCAGAATTATAGGAGTACCAGAAGAAGAGAGAGAGCAAGAGATTGAAAACCTATTTGAAGAAATAATGACAGAAAACTTCCCCTACCTGGTGAAAGAAATAGATTTACAAGTCCAGGAAGTGCAGAGAATCCCAAACAAAAGGAATCCAAGGAGGACCACACCAAGACACATCATAATTAAAATGCCAAGGGCAAAAGACAAGAAGAGAATATTAAAAGCAGCAAGAGAAAAATAGTTAGTTACCTACAAGGGAGTACCCATACAACTGTCAGCTGATTTCTCAACAGAAACCATGCAGGCCAGAAGGGAGTGGCAAGAAATATTCAAAGTGATGAGTAGCAAGAACCTACAACCAAGATTACTCTACCCAGCAAAGCTATCATGTAAAATTGATGGTCAGATAAAGTGCTTCACAGACAAGAAAAAGCTAAAGGAGTACGTCACTACCAAACCAGGATTATTTGAAATGCTGAAGGGCATTCTTTAAGAAGAGGAAGAAGAAGAAAAAGGTAAAAATAAAAAGTATGAACAACAAAGTGACAACAAATACATATCTATCAACAAGTGAATATAACAAGTCAATAGAAATATCTGATGAACAGAATAAACTGGTGAATAGAATAGAAGAAAGGGCATAGAAAGGGAATGGACTAACAATTCTCATGGGGAAGGGGACATGAAGGGTATGGGAAGAGACTGGACAAAAATCTTACATCTATGGATAAAGACAGTGGTGGGGGTAAGGGTACGAGGTGGGGGGGAACCAGGTGGAGGGAAGCTATGGGGGTTAAAAAAAAGGAACATCTGTAATAATCTGAACAATAAAGATTTAATAATAATAAAAAAGAATAGCTATATGGGAACACTACTTTAAAAATCCTTCTAATTTTAGGTTAACTATACAGTAGTGAATAGTTATGTTTAGAGTTAATGTAGCTTGAACAAGGTCCCTGGGTTCAGCATTGAAGAATGTAAAGGATTCCTTAAGTGACCACATCTATAACTGTAGGGTAGAAAAAACTTTTCCTCTGATCTCCTAGGTTTGATAGCTCAGTATATGAAAATAAACTGACACAACTTGCAGACTAACAGGAGAAAAGATATATAAATGTATTCATTTTAATATTATGTGCACAGATGCATTACATGAAACAAAGATACTAAAAAAAAGGTGAGATAAAGGGAAAAGAAATGTAGAAAATTTATAAAAGAGTAATATTTATTTTTTAATCCACTCATCTGCTGATGGGCACTTAGGCTGTTTCCAAATCTTAACTATGGTGAATTGCGCCGCTATGAACATAGGAGTGCATAGATCCTTTCTGATTGGTGTTTCTAGTTTCTTGGCGTGTACTTTAGAAGTGGGATCACTTGGTCAAATGGGAGGTCCATTTTTAGTTTTTTTGAGGAAACTCCATACTGTTCTCCATAGTGGCTGCACCAGTCTGCATTCCCACCAGCAGTGCACAAGGGTTTCTTTTTCTCTGCATCCTTGCCAGCACTTGTTTGTTGATTTGTTGATGATACCCATTTTGACAGGTGTGAGATGTTCCCACATTGTCATTTTGATTTGCATCTCTTGGATGATTAGTGAATTTGAGCATGTTTTCATATGTCTCTTGGCCTTCCTATGTCCTCTTTCAAAAAGTATCTATTTAGATCCGTTGCCCATTTTTTTATTGGGTTGTTTGTTTCTTTTGTTAAGTTGTATGAGTTCACTGTAAATGCTGGAGATTAAACCCTTATTGGTGATAACATTGGCAAATATGTTCTCCCATGCAGTGGGCTTTCTTGTTGTTTTGTTGATGGTTTCTTTTGCTGTGCAGAAGCTTTTTATTTTGATGTAGTCCCATTTGTTTATTTTCTCTTTAGGTTCCATTGCCCTAGGAGCTGTATCAGTGAACAAATTGCTTCAGCATATACCTGGGGATTCCTCCAGTATTTTTATGGTTTCCCGTCTTATGTTTAAGTCCTTTATTCATTTTGAGTTTATTTTTGTATATGGTGTAAGTTGGTGGTCTAGTTTCATTCTTTTGAAAGTATCTGTCCAATTTTCTCAACACCATTTATTGAAGAGACTGTCTTGACTCCATTTTATGTTCATGCCTCTTTTGTCAAATATTAATTGAGCATAGTGGTTTGGATTGATTTCTGGGTTCTCTATTCTATTCCACTGATTGATATGTCTGTTTTGTGTCAGTACCAGGCTATTTTGAGAACAGTGGCTTTGTGATACACCTTGATATCTCATATTGAGATCCCTCCTACTTTGTTTTGTTTTGTTTTTTTCAGGATTGCTGCAGCTATTCGGGGTCTTTTTTTATTCCAGATGAATTTTTGTAGAGTTCATTCCAGGTCTATGAAATGTGCCATTGGTATTTTAATGGGGATTGCATTGAATCTATAGATTACTTTGGGTAGTATGGACATTTTAATGATGTTGATTCTACCAATCCATGAACATGGTATGTTCTTTCATCTGTTTATGTCTTCCTCTATCTCTATTTTCATTGTCCTGTAGTTTTCTGAGTAAAGGTCTTTTACCTCTTTAATTAAGTTTATTCCTAGGTATCTTAACTTTTATGGTGCGATGGTAAATAGGATTGCCTTTTTAATCTCTCTTTCTGTAAGTTCACTATTGGTATACAGAAATGCCATAGATTTCTTGGCATTAATTTTGTATCCTGCTACATTGCCAAATTCATTTATTAAGAATATTAAAAATTATTTATAATAATTTTTTATGGAATCTTTAGAATTTTCTATGTACAGTATGTTATCTGCAAATAAGGAAACTTCTTGGTTTCCAATTTGAATGCATTGTGATCTTGTCTGATCACAATGGCTAGTACATCTAGTACTTTGTCGAACAGGAGTGGTGAGAGTGGGTATCCCTGTCTTGTTCCTGTTCTTAGGGGAAATGGTTTTATTTTTTGCCCATTAGTATGATGTTGGCTGTGGGTTTGTAATATATGTCTTTTTTATGTTGAGGTATGATCCTTCTATTTACACCTTGCTGAGAGTTTTTATCAAGAAAAGGTGCTGGATTTTGTCAAATGCTTTTTCTGCATCAATCAATATGACTATGTGATTTTTATCTCTCAATTTGTTTATGTGATGCATCACATTTATTGATTTGCAGATATTGTACCATCCTTGCATCCCTGGGATAGATCCTACTTGGTCAGTTGTGTGATCTTTCTGATGTCCTGCTGGATCCAATTTGCTAGAAATTTGTTGAGGATTTTGGCATCTATGTTCATGAGGGATATTGACTTGTGATTCTCTTTCATTGTGTTGTCTTTATCTGATTTTGGTATTAGAGTAATGCTGACTTCATAGAATGAGCTTAGAAGTGTTTCTTCCTCTTGAATTTTTTGGAATAGTCTGAGGAGGATAGGTTCTTCCTTGAATATTTGGAAAAACTCCCTTGTGAAGCCATCTGGGCTTTTGTTTGCTGAAAACTTTTTGATGACTGCTTCAATTTCTTCCATAGTTATTGACCTATTGAGATTTTTAGATTATTCCTGATTGAGTTTGGAAGGTTGTATTTTTCTAGGAATATGTCCATTTCCTCCAGGTTGTCTAGTTTATTGGAATAGAGTTGTTCATAGTACTTTTTAATAATCCTTTGTTTTTCTGTGGGGTCTGTTGTTATTTTGCCTCTTTCATTTCTGATCTTGTTTATTTGGGTCCTCTCTCTTTGCTTCTTGGTGAGCCTGGGTAAAGATTCATCAATCTTATTTATTCCTTCAAAGAACCAGCTCTTGTTTCATTGATCTTTTGTATTTTTTGTGTGTCTCTGTCATTTGTTTCTGTTCTGATCTTTATTATATCCTTCCTTCTGCTCACTCTGGGCTTTTCTTGTTGCTCTCTTTCTAATTCTTTAACTTGTAGTGTTAGATGATTTACTACCATTTTTTCTTATTTTTTGAGATAGGCCCTTAGAGCTATAAACTTCCCTCTCAGGACCGCTTTCATTGTGTCCCATAGATTTTGGATTGTTGTGTTTTTATTGTCATTAGTTTCCCGGGTGTTTTTAATTTCTTCTTTGATCTCTTTGGTAATCCAATCATTGTTTAATAGCATGATATTCAGCTTCCAAGTGTTTGAATTTTTTGGATTGTTTTTATTGTAGTTTATTTCTAATATTATGCCATTGTGATCTGAGAAGATGCTTGATATGATATCAATCTTCTTGAATTTGGGGAGACTTTGCCTGTGACCCAATATGTGGTCTATTTTTTAAAATGCCCCATGTGTACTTGAGAAGAATGTATATTCCGTGGCTTTGGGGTGAAATGTTCTGAGATGTCAATTAAGTCCATCTAATCTAGTGAGTCATTTAGGATTGTTGTTTCTTTGCTCATTTTTTATCTAGAGGATTTATCCAGTGATGTCAGTGGTGCATTAAAGTCCCCTACCACGATTGCATTGTTGTTGACCTTTCCCGTGATATCTTCCAGGAATTTTTTTATGTATTTGGGTGTTCCTGCATTGTGTGCATATATGTTTACCAGGGTTATATCCTCTTGTTGTATATATCCCTTTAGTATTATAAAGTGGCCTTCCTTATCTCTTGTTATGGCCTTCACTTTGTGGACTATTTTGTCAGATATAAGTATTGCTACACCAGCTTTTTTTTCATTTCCATTTGCCTGAAAGATGTTTTTTCATCCCTTCATTTTCAGTTTGTGTGAATCTCTTGTTCTGAGGTGGGTCTCTTGTAGACAGCATATATATGGGTCATGTTTTTTTATCCATTCAGCCACTCTATGTTATTTGATTAGAGCATTTAGTTCATTTATGTTTAAAGTTATTGTTGATAGGTACTTGTTTGTAGGCAATTGTATTTTTTGTGCCTATGTTCCTTCTTATCTTTTTATTTCTTCTTTTTACACAGTCCTTTTAGCATTTCTTGCATTGCTGGCTTGGTAGTGATAAACTCCCTTAGCCTTTTTTGTCTGTGAAGTTCCTTATTTCCCCCTCAATTTTGAATGATAGCCTTGCTGGATAGAGTATTCTTGGGTTCAGTCCCTTGCTTTGCGTCACTTTGTAAAATATCTTCCATTCTTTTCTGGCCTGATGTGTTTTTGTTGAGAAATCATTTGATAATATAATGGGAGATCCCTTCTGTCTCTTTCTTGCAGCCTTTAAGATTCTCTCTTTGTCCTGAACATTTGCCATGGTAATTATGATGTGTCTTGATGTGGGTCTTTCCAGTTCATCTTGTTTGGAACTCCCTGTGCTTGTATGACTTTTTTATTCCCCACATCAGGGAAGTTTTCTGACATTATTTCTTCAAATAGGTTTCCTAACCCTGTTTGTTCCTTCTTGTTGTTCTACACCCCTATTATTTGTATGTTGCTTTGTTTCATGTTGTCTCATAGCTTGCTTAGGCTCTCCTCCTGTCTTTTAATTTTTTTCTCCAATTGCAGTTCAGTTTGGGTGTGTTTTGTTTCCCTGTCTTCTAATTTGCTAATCTCATCCTCCACTTCTCCTAGTCTACTGTGTTTTTATTGCAGCTCTATCACTCTTCATTTCTTCTTGATTCTTACATAGGTTGTTGATTTTTTTTCTTCCATCCAGTTTATGAACTGTATGACCATTATTCTGAATTCTTTTTCTGACATATTGCATGCCTTTGTTTCACTTACCTGCTTTTCTGGCAATTCCTCCTTTTGGGGGGGAAAGGGCTTTCTTTGTCTACCCATTTTTTATCTCACTGAGGTATCTATATGTCAAGTCACACAGGGGCTGCTCCTTGGGTGGCAGTGGCTTCTCGGGGTGTGGTTGCTCCTCAGATGGTCGTGGAAGCAGCTGCTCCTCAGCTGGCAGTTGCTCCTCTGGTGAGTGCTGTTTGCAGCAGTGGTGGCTCCTTTAGCTGGTGGGGGGGGTGGTGCTCCTTGCACAGCTGCTGTTCCTTGGACAGGGGTGGTCTACTCACGAGACTGCTTCTCCTTGACTAGGGGTGGGCTGCACACAGCTACTGCTCCTCGGACGGGTGCCAGCTGCATGTGGCTGCTGTTCCTTGGACAGGGTAGGCTGCTTGTGAGGATGTTGCTCCTTGGACAGGGGAAGGTTGCTCACAGGGCTGTTGCTTCTTATTCAGGGGCAGGCTGCTCGCACAGCTGCTGCTCTTCAGACAGGGTGGGCTGCTTGCGTAGCTGCTGCTCCTCAGATGCAGTACAGGCTGCTTTCATGGCTGTTGCTCCTCAGACAGGAGTGAGCTGCACATGCAGCTGCTGCTCCTCAGATGGGGATGGGCCACTCACCCAGCTGCTGTTCATCAGACAGGTGTGGGCTGCATGTGGCTGCTGCTCCTTGGACCAGGAGAGGCTGTGCAGGGCTGCCACTCCTCATGTGTGGGCAGTCTTCTCGTGTAGCTGCTGCTCCTCAGATGGGGGCAGGCTGCTCGTGTGGCTTCTGCTCCTTAGACAGGTGCATGGTGCAGGCTGCATGCAGCTGCCGCTCATCAGTCGTGGGCAGGCTGCTTGTGTGGTTGCTACTCCTTGGACAGAGGTACAGGCTGCTCACACAGCTGCTGCTTGTGTCTGCTGCTTGTGTGGTCACAGTGTCCTGGGCTAGAGTGTTTCACCAGTCAGAGGGGAGCACGCTTCAGAACTCACAGGAGCCTGCACCTGGGGTGGCTGGAGTCTCGGTGGCCATTGGACCACAGCCAAGGTAGCAGGTCCCCGGCAGGGTTGGCAGCTGAGTCTCCTTTGCCAATTTGGAGTGGATGTTATTCATTTCAGCTGCTCATTCCATCTGCTCTGGGACAAGGCTTAGGATTCATCCATCTATTTTGCTGCCATTTTGTCTGCCATTTTGAAACCTCTCTGGGTTTCACATTTAAGTCTTTAATTCATTTTTAGTTTATTCTTGTATGTGATGTAAGAAAGTGATCCAGTTTCATATTTTTTGCATTTGTCTGTCCATTTTTTCCAATACCATTTAAGAAAGAGACTGTCTTTGCCCAATTGTGTATTCTTGCCTCTTTTGTCATAGGTTAATTGATCATTTAAGTGTGCATTTATTTCTGGATTCTTTATTCTGTTCCATTAATCTATGTCTATTTTTATGCTAGTATAAGGTGACCAGACGTCCTGCTTTTGGTGGGACAGTCCCGATTTTTAACAATTTGTCCTGCGCCCCATGGCGTTTTAAAAAAGTCTCAATTTTTTGAAAGAATGCATGACAAGCTAGGGAACAGCAGGAGAATGGGAAGGGAATATACAGTTTTCAGCGACCAAGCAGTCAATGGTGTCCCGCTTTACCAATGTTAAAAATCTGGTCACCTTATGCTAGTACCAGTACCAGCTGAAGTGGGGAGAGGAGGCCCTCTTCCTCACTGGGTACTACAGGGGGTGGACTTCTTATGATATCCCAAGAAAATGAATTTTCTGAGACTCACATGGGAGAATGAGTGATTTTTATTTGAATGGAATTAAATCCCTGTGTTTCCAAAGTTCTATTTCCCTTTGTCCAATCATAGAAGAAGTATAGCTGAGGTTTCAGTAAAACTAAAATCAGAGACAGTGTCCAGACTTTCCTTTCCATATTGGAGCTGGATCCAGTTCAGCATCAGGTTAGTTATAGTCTGTTAGTCCATTGTGTGCAGGGAAGCAGGAGCAAAAGAGGCCCACAGCCCATAGTCACATGAATCCCAAGAGAGCCAAGAACACAAGAGAGTGAACGGCTTTGCTCAGGGAATTAAGCATCCCAAATCTTCTCGCCCTTGCAGGGGCCATGCCCATTATAGTCAATGACCTATGTTCCCAGGTGTGACTGACAGGTAAGTATTTTCCTATGTCATCCCAACTTTACTGAGCTTGTATCTATCTTCTCTTTGTCTAGTCCCCTTCCCCCAATCTTTTGAGGAAACATGCCTATAATGTCCGGTCTTCTCTTTGCTTCTTTTCTATTATTAATAACTAGTTCATTACAATGGTATCAGTACCATGCTGTTTTGATTACTGTAGTCTTGCTGTATAGTTTGATAGCATGTAGCATGATACCTCCAACTATGTTCTTTCTCAAGATTCTTTTGACTATTTGGGGGTTTTGGGAGAATGATTACTCTTGGGTATTGATAACCTTTTTAGAGACATCAAAAGGAAGATGGCTGAAAATACTTTGTCCTAAAGTTGACTCTCCTGCTTCTCAACACTTTCCCATGCATTTTGACTTTCTGGGTGTAATTCATCCCATTACTGAAAGCCCTCTTCTTTCAAGGAACTTATTTAATTCTTGGAAAGAGGGAGGGATATAAATAACCATATGTTCAATGAACAGAAAGCAATATTAGTGTATTGACAGGTTGTTTCAACAAGAGAAAGAGGGAAAAAGCAGCGAAAAATTGAGATATTTTTTAAATGCTAAAACTGTTCCATATGATCACTGTTTCTTAGGTGGTAGAGGAAATATTGACAGAATCTGAAACTTAATTGATTGTTATCAAATGATTGTGCAGTTTGTACTCTCCCTCCTGGGCACACCCGCACTGCACCTCCTTTTTCCGTTCCCCCCAGGCTCCTTATAAAAAAATAAAAAGCAAAAAATAAAAAATAAAAAAAAAACTATGCAGATACTTAAAAACCGTTAGACAACATTCACACCCATTAATTCTCCTAAACCAATCCCAGAAAGAGCTGAAATTTACACTGTTGCATTATCAATGAAGAAAATATCACAGAATTATTGAACTAGACATATTTTGAAAATATCTAACTCACTACTTCATTTTCAGCTGGTAAGAAAATGTGAAAATATGAGAAGTGATTTTTTAAAATCCATTATCATTGTATTATGATTATAAATAAATTAAAACAAATGATCTTGCAGAAAGGAAATGGGAAATAAAAGAAGAAACTCTCTGGTGGCACTCTTCCTGCTGAGGTCAAAATTAAGGGTGTTTTTTTTTTTCCACGGCCAGGTTGCAAAGTGCTGGTATAGCAGAAACTCTTTGTTGTAAAAAGGCCAGACTCAGTATTTACCATAAAAGGTTAACTGTGATGTGTTAGGATTTTGTTGTTCAATATGATGAAATTATTACATCCTAAGGAGTCTGTGAGTAGTTTAATTAGTTTAGAGCCCAAGTCAATACATCGAATAAATTTAACCCCCACATTATTCAACTACCTAGGCACTGTTCCACAGCTAAAGCCTGCTCCCCTTGACCAGTCTTTTCAAGAATAAGTATTAGGCCCTAACCAGTTTGGCTCAGTGGATAGAGCATTGGCCTGTGGACTCAGGGGTCCCAGGTTCGATTGCAGTCGGGCATGGACCTTGGTTGTGGGCACATCCCCAATGGGGAGTGTGCAGGAGGCAGCTGATTGATGTTTCTCTCTCATCAATGTTTTTAACTCTCTATCCCTCTCCCTTCCTCTCTGTAAAAAATCAATAAAATATATTTTTTAAAAAGAATGAGTATTAGGGTGAAGAAATAAATCAGTAAGCAAGTATAGATCATGCAACAGAAACTCATTCACCATGGCTGGAAACGCATCACAAAGCTGCTAAGGGAGGGACATACTGAATGGTAGAGTCATAAGAACAGTAGGTTTACAAGGTACCTTTGAGATCATCCAATAGGAGCCTTTAACCGATGCACAACAAAGCTTAGAACCAGAGAAGTTAAATAATTTGTCCAAGGTAAGTGAGTGGCAGAACTTGAAATAAAACCTCTGGTCATTCTGAGTATTGTGTTCTTCAACTGTAAAATACATATGCTCACCTCATTGAGTGACTGTGAAATTTAAATGAAGTAATATAAATGAATGAACTTTTAAAGTTGCTGAAACATTGCAATAAAATGTAAGACAGTATTATTTAAGAGTGGCATAGAGAGAACTCGAATTTAAGTTTTAGTTTAAGCATTCATAGGATGACTTTGGCAAGTCCTTTCACATTTCCAAGACAGAGTTTCTTTATCTTTAAAAAAGAAAGTAATGAAATACTCTCCTAATCTCATATAATGGCAAGGATCAAATGAGACAGATCATACATAGTAAATGTCCTAGTAAAGTGCAAAATGTTATTGCAGTGAAACACAAATATAACCAAGTTCCATGTGGCCTACTCATGAACAGTGTAACAAAAGAATAGCAGTCCAACAAAAAATACATACATATACACATATGCACACACATTTTTTATTATCTGTATTTTTATTCTATTGTAGTCATCCTATCAGATGAGAAATGGTATCTCAATGTGGTTTTGATGTGTATTTCCCTAATCACTAATGATATTGAGTCTATTCTTGTGTTTATTGACCATTCGTGTGTTATTTGGAGAAATATCTATTTTTTATGTACTAGATACAAATTCCTTATCAGAGACATGATTTGCAAATATTTTCTCCTATTCCCTTGTTATTGCTTTCTTGACGGTATCATTTGAAGCACAAAAGTTTTAAATTTGTTTTTTTTCTTCTGTAACTTGTGCTTTTAGTGTCTTTTTTTTTTAAGTTTCACATTCACTAAAATATATGTACACAGTACAGAGAAGGTTTTTGTTTGTTTGTTGGTGGGATTTGAGTTTTTTTGTTGTTGCTGTTAATCCTCATCTGAGGACTTTTCCCCCATTGATCTGGATTGGAAGAAAGGGAAAGGGGAAAGAGAGAAAGAGAGAAACATCAATGAGAGACACATCAATCAGTTGCCTCCTGCACATACCCAACCCAGGCTGGGATCAGTCCTGAAACTCAGATACAGACCCTTGACTGTGAATTAAAGCCAGATACTTAAGTCCATAGGCTGAAGCTCCAACCACTGAGCAAAACTGGCCAGGGCTATAAAGAGACTTAAAACTAATCCAGGGAACAGGGTCTACCTGTTCCAAAGCTGTCGTAGCCACACTGGATCTTGGCTGGACATCAGGGACAGATCACAACTCAACACTATGTGAATTAATTGATTTTTATGCTCTTCCATAATCCCCTCCCACTCCCATCATATTCCATCCTTAGTTTTTGCCAAAGTATCTTTTGGAAATTTTCAACATTATCACATTGAATTAAAAAGGAAAGCCTACATCTCTGCCAAGATGTGTTGAGAAACCAGTATGTTCTCAATGATCAGTTTTATTTGTGGTACACCTTTAACTAAAATTTCCAAAGGGCAAATATAGAAAGTATGAACTCACAGGAGCAGAACTGGGTAGAATCATGACTGTTCTCCTTTTGGATGGGTACCAGAATTGCAAGAAAAAATAAGATCTAAAAGTCTGACAGGAAAGTCAGAAAAGTAAATATAAGAACTTAAAAATACATAGTGATCTATGCTCAGTTGGCAAATGATCACGTTGTTCATCATACCTCAGACGGTATTAATAGTCAGTACTTCTTTTCTGAAACAGCTGTAGGTTAACATCCATCTAAAGGAAGACTGGGATCATCTTAGAATTCTGACTCCAACAAAACAGAACTGGATTACACTAGAAAGTTTTAGACCCAATTCCCTAATTACATAAAAGAGTATTTGATTGGTTTATGCTGGTCAAGGCACCACCTCTGCTCCAATCTAACTTTGCATATCATAGAATACAAACATGGCTTTAACAGTATAGAAAGCTGAAAACATATGTAAGATGAGAACAGGTTATGTTAGTGTCACTACCAGGGGGAAGAAGAGCGGTAGTCTGTCAGGTTACATAATCTCTGGGCAAGTCTTCAGTCTATAAAATGAACATGAATATATATTTTAATGAGTCCCATTAAGAACCGGTGTGTGTGTTTTTTTTCTAACTTTTGTACACAGAGACACATTCCTATAGATCAGTTAAATTAGCACTGCAATTATGAGATTAAGAAACTTTGTTTACAAATGTGTATCTATATTTAGTTCTCTAAACACTGAATTCTCCCACAACACAAAACAGTCCCACGTTTTGAGAGTTTTTGTGATGTAAACTTATATTACATTTAACTTTTTCAAGCGAATAGTTTCAAATTGTATTTTCAACTGGGAGCATGGGTCAGTGGTTAAAAACAGGAAGTTTGGTGAGTAAACATGAAACCAGTGAAAATAGAGAAGACAATGAGGGAAATTCAGAAAAACCTGAAATTGTCCACAGATGTGACAGTTGTGGAGTGTTCCTAAGTTTTCCCATATGAAACTGGTGGTGGAAAGCATAACTGCAATATCCTGTCAAACGGTAAGTCAACAGGAGGCCCAGAGAGACTGTTCTCACACACTAATTTAAAGTGTTTTCCTTGGTATTTTGGAAAGTTCAGTTTTATGCCCTTTGTTCACAAAATTCTTGAGTAGCCCAGCCTGTACGGCTTGGTTGGTTTGCACTGTCCTGTACACCAAAGGATTGCCAGTCAGGGCACATGCCTGGGTTGCAGGCTTGATCGCTGGTAGGGGGTGTGCAGGAGGCAGCTGACCGATGTTTCTCTTTCATCTCTCTCTCTCTCTCTCTCTCTCTCTCTCTCTCTCTCTCTCTGTCTGTCTCTCTCTCCCCTCCCTTCTTCTCTCTCTTAAAAACAAAAATCAAGCCCTACCTGCTTTGGCTCAGTGGATAGAGCATTGGCCTGTGGACTGAAGGGTCCTGAGTTTGCTTCTGGTTAAGGGTATATGCCCAAGTTATGGGCTAGATCCCCACTGTGGGGCATGCAGGAGGCAGCCAATCAATGATTTTCTCTCATCCTTGATGTTTCTCTCTCTCTCTCTCTCTCTCTCTCTCTCTCTCTCTCTCTCTCTCTCTTTCTCTCTCTCTCTCTCCTTTCCTCTCTAAAATCAATAAAAATACTTTTAAAAATTAAAAAAAAAATTAATTTAAAAAAGGGAATCCCAAGATAATTATTGTCTGAGACCATGATGCTAGCAGAATCGTTTAGAAGCCAATCATGCAAATTTTAAGGAAGAGCACCAGAATTCAATGAATAGCATGATAAAAAGAGCTAAATAGAAATTGCTTCAAGTTCTTCTCAAAAGCAATGTTAAAACACACCTATAAAGAAACTAGAGTGACACAGGGGACAGCAAATGAAAAAGCATCATGTTCAATAACTTGTTTTTTGTTTTGTTTTAAAATATATTTTATTGATTTTTTTACAGAGAGGAAAGGAGAGAGACAGAGAGTTAGAAACATCAATGAGAGAGAAACATTGATCAGCTGCCTCCTGCACATCCCCACTGGGGATGTGCCCGCAACCAAGGTACATGCCCTTGACCAGAATCGAACCCTGGACCCTTCAGGCCCCAGGCTGATGCTCTATCCACTGAGCCAAACCGACCAGGGCAATAACTTGTTTTTAAGGCTCAAAATGTATCTACAATTGTTTTGGAGAATGAAGTTAATTAGACTTTTTTGTACTTGCATTTGAATTAAAACATCAATATTAATAATTTGACAATTATTAATCAGTCTTTGCTTCCTATATTTATGATGGTGTATTTGATGGTAAAGTGATGAGTAAAAAAATTTTGAGTTATTGGCATACTAGTGGCCCAGTGCATGAAATTCATGCACATTAAAAGGTAATTAATTAGAGGAAATATTTTAATATTGCTATTTGCCCTTTCTCCATAATAGAAGGGTCAGAGATTAAAGAAAATTAGTAAAATGTATATGAAAATAATATATAAATTTATCACCTGTGGGGATGCAGCATCAAATCCTGCCGGTGCCGAAAGGTCCAGAGTCAAGTCTCCGCCCACCTGCGTGCACCTCGCCATGCACACAGCCTCACCCACCCATGCATGCCCTGATATTGTGCGCAACCCAGACCCACTTGTGCCCGCAGGGACACAGCATCAAGCCACTGCCGGCACCTCGCGGGACTCCCCCAAGTCCCACAGTCCTGCCCTACAGGGCTGGCACCACACGGGACTCTCCGGATGCACCTGGTCAAGTCCCCGTCCACCCACACTCACCTCATTGTACACACAGCCTTGCTCACCCACGTGCACCTGCTGTGCATGCAGCCCTCTGGTGATTATTTGTGATGGTGTGACGGCCACAGGCTTTTTATAATATAGGATACTCAAATCTAAAGAATGGCAATCACGGCCTGCTTTGCAAAACCTAAAGGCCCAAACCATTCCTGTAAAATGCACACTTTCTGAGAGCTCTCTCCTGATTTTCAAAATGTGTTTAATGGAACTATTTATATTCTATATTATCTTAAAAGTTTGTTCTACTATTCTTTTTCTACAAGTTGCTGGTGAAATGGATCTCTTTCAACCACATAGATGTAAGCGGTCTAGACTAGAAGGAAGGCCTGGTCAGAGACAGACTGCTACTTACCATTTCCAAGAACTTTTTAAAATCACACGTAATTTGGCTGCTCCAAGACCTCCTGGGAATACATCCAGTTCCCATTTAATGATGTTAGGTTGTGAAACAAAAGGCTTCGGGGAGGGTAAGATACAGCTATCATCATGTCTCAGTCAAGGCAAGCCCATTTGTCCCGATGTGACCGACTGATCTGGCAAACCTAGACATTTTCTGAGATGCTTATCTTCCTCTTGTATCTCACACTTAGAGAAGTTTTGTCACTCTAGAGAAGACTAGGAAAAGTTCTCTCACAAATTGCACCCCACAAACAGCAAGCACCATTAGGTACTCAGTATTTACAGTCCCCAAACCTTAGACCCCTTCACGTCCTTAGACTGCCTTATCTCTGTTTATGTCAAAGTGGCAAGTGACTTTACACCGTGAGAAGAGGGACAGCAGATCGCATCAGCCTGGCTGGCCCATGCCAGAATTCGGGCTGCTCCTGGGATGACTTGGAGCTCCTTTTCGGGACATTGTCATTTCCTGTCTTTACTGCATCTCATTCTTGCCAGGGCGTTTCCTCTTTTTTCAAAAACTGGGCAGTGTGCCAGCATATCTTCTGTCTTGGGAGACTAATCATTAAGCCCTGCCAAGAATTAGAATAGGATTAGGATGGAGACTGCTTTCAAAATCCCCTTACCCTGTCAGCATTATCCTGTTATTGCTACTTTTCTCTGGACTCATACTGCTTTTCATTTCCTACTTTTCTGACCCAATGAGAAAATAATTACCTCATTCCCCAAATGACTGCCTTTCTTTTTTCTTCTCCTTATTATGATTCTCTTTTCTCTTTCACCTCTCATAAACAGTGGTTTTGTTGTATGTCATTCACTCTTACAACTGGGTCGGCATATCAAAATTTTATTACTTTAAGTAAGCCAAGAGTTATTGGGGGCCTACCACACAGATATTAACTAGATACTTTAAAAAAACAGATATATTAACTAGACACAGTCTCAAAAAGCTATTTTCTCATGAAGGGAGGATGGTAAGTGTGAATAGCAAATAAATAACTGCTAAAATGGGGGATAATGTGATGATAAGTTTGAAGTCTTTGTGGGTCTAAGCAGAGAGAACTTCTAAGTGTTTGGATGATCAGGGACAGCATCAGGGTAGAATTGGATTCAGCAGACACACTACTTAGGTATCATCCAGACCCAGGTGGAAAGGCAACAGAATAGAAAAGTAAGGACATGTTAAAGGAAGGTGGTGGTACCATTTGGCCATGTATTGGAAAATTTTGACACATAAGTCTCTGAAGATAACTTGGACTGTATTTATGCTACTTCATTTTCTGGGAAGTAATAAGATCATAAAAGTTTCTGAGCAGGGTAGTGGCCTAGTCTGAGAAGGCCTCAAGGAGACAAACCAGCCAGAAGTGTTCAAGGTCAACCCAAATATCCGGGCAGGAGCTAGAGCCATGTAGGAGTCGCACCAATTGTCAGACAAGAGGCAATGCAGTTCTGAACTAAGGAGACAATGATAAAAGGCAGGAAGGAGAAAACCCATGTGATGAACACCCACATGTCAGGAACTCCATGAAGTCCCTCGATAAATATTATTCTGTTTAAATATTATTCTGTTATGAGAGACATAACCAGGGTCATGGAAAATAACTGGATTACTATTTATAAAGGAGTAAGTATAAAATGTACAGCTTTCATCCAATCCTCTCAATTGGCCATGTAGGCGATGTTCTTTCCCCCATTTTATGGATAAGAAAACCAAGACTCCATAAACTGAAGTAATTTGCTCAAGGCCAGAAGGTTGGTAAGTGATATAACCATAATCTGAACCCAGTCCTATCTGACTCCAAAACAGATTCTCTACCCACCCTGGGTTCCACAAAGCCTACAGAATCTTCAATATGCAACGATTTATTAGGCACAGAGCATGAGAAGTGAGCAAGAATAAAACAATTATTTGTGAGTTTTGAAAGATGACTCATTAATAGTGGTGTCATTAATAAAAACAAAATAAAGACAAGAGTTTAGTGCTTGGTAAGTATATGATAATGGGCTTACTTTCAAATATCTTGAGCTTGAAATCCTGGCTTATTATATAAGTAAGAAATTCCTAGCAACAGTTGGAAATTGCTAGATTTGGGAATCATCAGGAGAGAGATTTTGAGATGAAGGGAAAAGACCGCAGGTAAAACAATGAGATGATGAGGAGTGGATGAGGAGTTACTGGAAGCAAAGAATGTGGAGAAGAGAATATCTTCATTGTGAAGCAGGAGGAGGAAGAAAAATCAGCTCGCTAGTGAAGGAGTGGAAGGGAAGTTCTCAGAAAAATAAGAGAACTGGGAGAATGTGGTATCACCAGGCCATGGGAAGACAAAGTTTCAACAAGTGAAATTCCTGCGGAAAGTTCAAGGTGAATGGGCTGAGAAGCACTAATTAGATTTATTGGATATGAAACACCTGATGACCTTCCATTCCAGAAGGTGGTTTCACAAAGGTGTAGAGGTGGAAGCCATATTAAAGGAGTTGAGCAGTGTATGCATGAGCAAGAAGTGAAAGCAGAATTTGTGCTCTTTGAAAAGAAGTTTGGTGGTGAGCGGGAAAGAGATAAGTAATGGCCTCCTGGAGTAGTATGGTCAGAGGAGGGTCATTTTAGGCAAAGCTCTGACCATATTTGTGCGCAAAGGAGGAAAGATTGAAGATGAAAGAAAAACAGGACCTGAGGGATATAGTAAAATCAAGAGGAGGTAAGCAGCAACAAAATCAAGAGCAGTGTTCTTGGAAAGAAAAAGAACAGGTACCTTCTCCTAAGGTAGAATGAGGGACCCGAGGGTTACCCTTCAGGAGATATTGAGAGAGTTCACATGGACTGGCTTCATTCTCAGTAAGACATCACAGATAGCTTACTAAGAAAAAGAGGCTTTTCCCAAAAAATTTGGAGTTAATATTCTAAAAGGAAGAGAAATGTTTACGTAGGTCAGAAAATGGAAATTCAGTTTTGAAGTTACCAAACTTCAATAATTTCTCTGGCCAATTTCCATAGCATTATTTTCCAGAATCTAAAATTGTTATTCTCTAAAAAGTACATATCTCTCCCCTCAGTCTGTGTGGTTATAAGTTGGCCAATGAAACTGTGTCTTTCTGGTCGTCAGAAATGAAGCAACTCTCTGTACTCTCATCTGCGCTCTTTTGAGAAGTTTCAAGATATTTACTTCAGTAAAGTTTGCATAAGGAAGTACTAATCTCAATGTTTATTTTCTCTTTTTAAAAAAACATTAACTAATTTTTGAGAGAAATAGAAAGAGAAAGGGGAAAGAGAAAAATTGAAAAAAACATAGAATTTGCTGTTCCAATCTATCCATGCATTCACTGTTGATTTTTGTATGTGCCCTGACGAGGGATTGAACTGCAACCTTGGTGCACTGGGACAACACTCCAACCAGCAGAGCCCACTAGCCAGGGCTCCATGTTTACTTTCAATGGCCATCAATTACATAGTGATTTTAATTAGTCTACAAGTAACAAATGCCATCTCTTAGCAAAACATTAATATTTTACATGAATTAGCAACAGAACTTTAAAATAAACTGTTATTAGAGCTGTTTTCCAACCTCTTTTTTTTTTAAATGTTTTATTCATCTTTAGAAAGAGAGATAAAACACCAATGAGAGAGAAACATTGATTGGCTGCCTCCTGCAGGGTCCCCACCAGGGATGAAGCTTGCAACCCAAGCATATGCCCTGACAGAGAATCAAATCGGCGAACTCTCAGTGCAGGAGTCAATGCTCAACCACTGGGCCACACCAGCTGAGCTTCCTACCTCTTTTCATTCTCACATTTCATCACTAAGAGCTCACATTCATTGATTTAATACTTCATGTGGTTTGCATGATGTATGTGAATGATATTTAATCATCATAATAACCTTATAGTATATTACTATCATTTCCATTTTATTTTTGTTTTTGTTTTAATATGTTTTTATTGATTTCAGAGGGGAAGAGAGAGGGAGAGAGAGATAGAAACATCAATTATGAGAGAAAAACATCATTGATCAGCTACCTCCTCCATGCCCTGCAGTGGGGATCGAGCCCACAACTCAAGCATGTGCCTTGACCAGGAATCTCACCACGACCTCCTGGTTCATAGGTTACTCTCAACCACTAAGCCATGATGGCTGGGCCATTCCCATTTTGTAAAGAAGTAACTGAGCTTTAAGTCAAGTACCTTCCCTATGATGACTGTCTCAGAGCCAGTGTGGTAGAACCAGCCTTAGTCTTGGACTGACTTAAAATCTTGTATATCTGAAGACAAACTTGTAACACCTCACAATTCAGATGCATATTTTGTTATACACAGTTGTTTCTTTATTTTTCTCTATTAATTTGGTTACCTAAGAACTCTTTTTTCTGTCTCCCTCCTCACCATGAGAGGATAAATTCCTTGAAATCAGACACCAAGTCTATTGTCCTTGGATCAGATTCTGGAACACTGCACATCTTTAAAAATATGGAGGTAAATTGACACCAACTTAAAAATTATTCATTTTCTTTGTTTCCATTATATTTCCCACACTCACCACCCCTTCTCCCTCATGGTTTTAGGAGAATATCCAAGTTTAGGAGTATGAATATTATTGTGAAAATAACACTGTAAAACATCTTCTATAAACAAGACTCCTTGAGTCAAATGTGTAAATGCCTTGAAGCTAACTAGAGTCTTCTCATCAATAAATACCCAGAGAAATTTGAGGTGGGGATTTTATTCCATTAGAGCCGATGTTCACTTGTTTATTCAGCAGTGAGTATCTTCTGTTTGCTTGACCCAATTCCTGCCCTTTAGAAATTCTCAGACTAGTCAGGGAGACAGACAAGTGTTCTACCACTATAGAACAGCCTGGTAATGCCAGAACTGAGGTGTGGAAGATGGCCAAACAACAGCTTGATACTTTTTCCATTATTAATGATATGTATTTCAATCTAACTTCCCAATATGGCCTCATTTCTTTTTGCATCAACATGAAGCTTCAAATGAAGCCACAGTGTATTGTATTTCAAAATGAAACTCGTGACACAGCGAAGCAGCGAATCATCCTCAGAGACCATAAAATTTCAATCCCAGTGGTTTAAAGTCTGGCTGATCTTTACACATCATTAAGATTAATTGACTATTTTGAGCTGAACATTTTTATCATCCATTTTAATTTATATGATGATTGTCAAAATAGCTCATCTCTGTGTTATAATGATAAAACCTGCAACTCTCCACATCACTAAAAACTGAGTTTGGAACAGGAGGAAACAAAGTGAAGAAACCATCTCTTACTGATTTAGATAATGAAGAACATTAGAAATTTGATCACAATTTTTTCACAGTGACTATCTTCACAGGCTAAACTTGTATTATTTTTACTTCATTGTATGCCCTACAGAATTTTTGTAAGTTAACAAAAGGTGGTAATTTTTCACTTTGGAAAGTCATTCAATGAAAACAAAAACATCGGTGGTAGAAAATTTTATAATGAAGAATGAAGAGTGAACCCAGATCAATAACACATTCTATATTCATGAGGATACCCTGAATGTAATTTTGTATGTCATAAGTGATGTCATAGCTTCTTGTCTGTTTCCCACCCTCCTCTTGGAAAAAAAAAAAAAAAACATAAGTCAGTGTGAACCAACCACCCAAGAAGTTTCATTAGACTTCACTGGCTTCACCCTTATGTACCAAAACAAGTCTATATAACACCAAAGCAGATGGAAACTGAGAGTCCATCTCAGTAATGCAGAAACAAATTCACTTTTATCCTAACTTTTAGCTCATTTTCAAAAAGTATTCTTGTGTATACAAGAGGCTACAATGATATTATATCATCTCAACCTCCATACTCTTCTTTATCCCTATTGTTACTGCCTCACAGTTGTTCACATGCAACCTCACTTTAGGCCTGGCAAGCTGATGTTATGTGAAGAATGTGCAGGCAAGTGAGTCAGAAATGTTAAAATCTTTGCAGAGGCCAACACAAGCTGCAGATTACACCCAAACAATGTGATGGCTCCCAATTGCACTGACATGCATCAAGACAAGAAGTTTCATCAACGTAGTGCTCACTGGAAAATCCTAATGAATCACCAACTATATGACAAGCAAGGAAATTGATGGCCTATATCCAACAGCTTTATTCTGTGTAATGAAGAGGTAACAATAAACTAGAAAGATTTCATAACTCCTAACAGTTCAGTCTTGGTCAAAATCAAGGTCCTTCCTAAATATTTGTCAGTCAGAAATATGAGTAAGACAGAACCACTTGCATTATGACACGTCTTCCTCTATCAACCCTACCAATTTTAGTACACACCCAGATCGAATTCTAGTCTTTTCTCCTCTCTTTACAATGGAGTCAAATACTTACTCTGGGGTGAGGTGGGTCAGCCCATAAAGTGAAAATATCATGTGATTTAAATTACCCTTGAAAACTCCTTGAGTTCATCAATAGAGTTCAATGTTCAGTTCTCCCCTAGTGTTTCTCTGGGACTTTTGATTATTTTTTCAAATTCTTTACTGAGCATGTCAATAAATCGTTCACCACCCACTTACTAAGTCCCTTGAAAATGAAGTTCCTTTCATGCCTTTATTGTCGTTCAAGGAAACACTTAAAATTATTCATACAATCTTTTCATGGATTGCCACAAAAGACATTGACTACTTCAGGCATGATTGAATCTTCTGCCCAAGAAGAATGGACAAATGACCACACAACTAACTACTCATTCCAACATTTACCCCATCTTTTTGTCTCCCCACCTCTATTCTATTCCTACTCTCCTTTCTCTCCTTCCCTCTCTCCTCTTATTTCTGCAACATTCAATTCAGGTAAATCAAATGCTCCTAACATGAAAATCTGTATTGAAGGAATTATCTTGAGAAACATTTATAAACCCGTTTGCCTGACTTTCTTCCACATGCCTATTGTTGTTTATTGCTCTTATTCATTCATCCATCCATCCATCCATTCCACAAATTCCATCATTATGCATCAACTTCATACCAGACACCATTTCTTGTACTGAGGATACTCAGTGTTCATAATAGGCAAAGTCCCTGTTCTCACTTTTCAGTATAGTAAATAGTAAATAGACATACCACTAACAGACTGTCAGGCAGAAATGAGTGCTAAAAAGGAGAGCAAATAGGGTAGACAAAGCCTCTGAAAAAGTGCCATTTCAGAAAAGACCTAAAGTAAGCAAGGAGACAAGCCATGTGGATATCTGAGGAAGCAGTGTTAACAATAGAGGGAGCAGCAAGTGGGAAGGCCTTGAAAAGAGTACAGGATTGATGTTTTCTACAAACAAATTAACAAGAGTATGGATGAAGTTGAAAGCTCAAAAGGGAGAGAGGTATGGGTTTGAGAGTTGGACAGAAAGATTTTTGGCTTTAATTCATGGATGTTGTGCAAACCCTGAGCCCTGGATTGACCTGAGTGGGGAGGTAGCATGGTCTGAGGAAGGTCCAGGTGTTATTTGGAGAGTAGTGGGGGAGGGGCATCTGGAAAGGGGAGGATAGAAGACTAGGGAGGTTTCTCCAATCCCCTATCATTGCCTAATGATTTCAAGAGACTATCCAACTTTGGGAACACGAATATTATTGTGAAAACAACACTGTAAAACAGCTTCTATAAACAAGACTGCTTAAGTCACTCTGTAGGTCTGGCTGTCTACCATGAAATCTGCTTTGACCCTAACCATGAGAGCAAGGTTCCCAGGTGCATGTGGATTCACTGAACACCACCCTCTTTCCAATTTAGGATTCTACCTCTTCACTTTCTTTTACATGCAGAGGTTCTGACAGCTTTATTAAAAAATATTAATAATAATAGCTTGGAATAAAAAATTCAATATTAGCTTCTTGAAAAAATGATATATGTTTCTACTAATAAAATGATATGTATTTACTATGAACAGTAAATTTACCTCTGAGGCAAATACTTGAAAAAAATTACCTTTGAAAATTCACCTTCTTGTAGGGCCTTCAGAAAAAAAAATGTGAATGATCTCCTAAATTGTTAAAATCTGGATTTTAATTTTTTTTTACCATGGCACATACACACACAAAAACCTTCTTTTCACATTCTCATTAAAAGGAAGATAAGAAGCAAGTCTCCTTCTCTTGAGGAAAAATGACTGTTGCTAAGTGGATGTGATTTTAAAACAAAGGACCTATTGCTTCAGATTGTAAAAACAAATTTCACATTTTGTTTTACTTTCTTTGTTAAACACCAGTCTAGACAGAATTTTTAGTGACATGAGAAATCTGTGAAAGTAAGTTCTGAATCCATAAGAAGTAATTTTGTAACATTACCTTAGACTTATTGAGAAGTAAGTGGTAACTTTTTCAAATTACAAGAAAGAAAAAGGACACCTAATATATTAATGTAAAATATAAATTATCAAATTATCATCACTAGATTCCCCATTTCTCATAAATATGTGTGCATGTGTGTGCACATATCTGGCCTGGTGCTTGAAATTCATGCACATCAAAAGGGAATTAATTAGAGGAAATATTCTAGTATTGCTATTTGCCCTTTCTCTATAATAGAAGTGTCAGAGATGAAAGAAAATTAATAAAATGTATATGAAAATCTTTCTTCTGTCATAGTCTAGGGTGCACTGTGAGACCCAGAGTCAAGTCCCTGCTTACGCACACACACCTCAAAATTACGCGAGACCCAGACCCAGCCAGCCCCACCCCCATCAAGCCCTGCAGAGCGGGGGGTACAGTCTCAGGTTCCCCGGCCCGGCCTCAGGTCCCTCAACCCCAGGGCAAGGGTGTGAGGGAGGGTTTCGTGGCCCGAGGGCGTGATGACCATTTTTATATTAGTTCTTTTTATATAGGGGATATGGATATATATATATATATCCTGGTGCATGAAAGGGGAGGATGTTCCTCAGCCCAGCCTGCACCTTCTTCAATCTACGACCCCTCAGGGGATGTCCCACTGCAGGATCAGCCTACACCAGCAGTCGGACATTCCTCTCAAAATCTTCGACTGTTGGCTCCTAACTGCTTGCCTGCCTGCCTGATTAACCACTTCTACCTGCCAATCTGATTGCCTCCTAACTATACCCCTGCCAGCCCAATTGCCCCCAACTGCTCTCCCCTGCCATCTTGTGGCAGCCATCTTGTGATGATGTGAGGGCATCGCACAAGGGCATGAGGAACACCTAGGCTTTTATTAGTGTGTGTATATATATTTATAAAATTTTTATCCAACTTGCCTGAGATATTTTTGTTCAAACCTCTGGCAATCCTATCAATCACTTAGCTTCCCCAAATTCCATCATACCCCTGTCCTAATCACTGAGTACTGCTCAACTCCCTGAGTCTATCGTTTCCTACTGGGGTCATGCCAAAGAAAGTAGACTTATTTTTTAGGCAATGTGAGTGCATTGAAGATTTCAGGTAACAGAAATAATGTAATTTTTCAATATACATTTATTCAAACACATGTTGTGCATTAACTGTGCAACAGGCACTGTGCTAGGCTATGGAGATACAACCACATATAAGACATAGCCTATACCCTTATAGACCAAGGTACAGTTGGTAGAAAAGTGGCTGGTTGGAACCCAAGCCTTAGGGCAAAAAGGCATAGCAATCTTCTATAATAGTCTAAGAAAGATGGTACAGTGAAAGGAAACCCAAGGGACATGTCAAAGAATTCACTGGGCTCACTTAGCCATTTCACCATCAGGTGTTTTTTTTCCCTTATCAACTCTCAGTTAATACCCTCCAGGATTTTCTCAATGGGTGTTTACAACACCTCAGAACTCTGTAAGTGATCCAAGTTCAGAGAACTATATTAGAGAGCTCTGCTTTATTTGCCTATAAATAAATTGAATAAATATTGCCAATGAGTTTAATCAGGATTTGAGTGCCTGGGTGTTATGGTAACAAAGAAGAGGAAACATCTAGAAAGTTCTCTTTTATAAGCCAGGAGGATAAAGTAAAAGTATGAAAGTTCATATTAAATAGACAATATTCATCACTCTCAATAAAGTATACAATGCTTTCCAGTACTTCAATGGAAAAAGAAAAGGCTAACGTTTTGGCACGAGCTGAAATCTGTCAGTCATGATGTTTAACCAGTGGACAAGCCTACCTTTCTCCTAGGATCTCCTCTAAAGAAAATCCAGTCTGCCTCAAGTCAAGAGGAAGAAGCCTTGAAGTGCTGTTTTGTTAGCTTTTCAGAAGCAAATGAATAGAGCAGGATTAGGCTAGAAACACCAAGTTTCCCCAGATTATCATCTAATACATTTAGCCACACAGAAAAGAGGAAACTTAGTTGTGGTGAATGAACCCATCAATGGGGAGCAAACATCTTCCAAGTGTATGTTCCGGGTGAAAAACCTACACACATTTCGTTCTATAAAATGGTTGACTGTGCTCAGTCTGACAGCTACTTTAGAAAGGTCCGAGGCCAAGCTTTAGTCAAAGTGCAGGCAATGGTTACTGTGTACACATTTCTATATCCAACCAAATAATTCTGAGTTCTCAATCTTCGTACATGAGTGGCTGTGAATAAATAGAGAAATGGTGGTGGACTGAGGAAAGTGACCTCTCAAATGTCTCTTTGTAGGCATTACTGTCTTGGTTACCTATCTGCATAAAACACCATCCATGAGTGGCATAAAATAACAAACATGGTTCAATGGATAGAGCTTCAGCCGGTGGACTGAAGGGTCCTGAGTTCAATTCCAGTCAAGGGCACATGCAGGTGGCAACCAATCAATGTGTCTTTCTCATAGCCATGCTTCTCTCTCTTTCTCTCTCTCTGTCTCCCCCCCTCCATTCCACTCTCTCTAAAAATCAATGGAAAAATATCCTCAGGTGAGGATTAACAAAACAATAGATTAAAAAATAGAAGGGATGAAAATTACAGCTTAATTAAAATAAATAATAAAAATAAGTGGATAAGTGTGTGTGTGTATATATATATATGGCATAAGAGGGCATAGAGGCCTTAAATGGTGATGGAAAAAATAAAATAATTAAATGAAGAAAAAACAATTAATAAAATTTACCAATCTCTGGTACGATAGATTTAAAAAATAAAATCACAAATAATATCAGAAATTTTAAAAGGAAATTAGCAGAGGAAATGAATCAACATTTTCCCAAAAACATCCAAAGGGTCATCAGGTACATAAAAAGGTATTCAGCATCAGTAACCATAAGGAAAATGCAAATCAAAACTACAATGAGCTATTACCGCACACCTGAGTCATTTTTTTCAAACTCTCCCCCTCCCTTCCAACCCATACATGGAGGTCAAGGAGCTACCAGAGAAAGAAGCTGGTCATTCTAGATTGGGTTTAATAATCAAGGGATCTTACATTTAAGTCTTATCTTCCTCAGCTGCTAGGTGAGGACAGTTGACCCTTGAACAACACCAGTTTGTACCTCACAGGTCTACTTATAGATGAGTTTTGTCTCCTTAGATCATCCAACCCTTGATTGAAAACAGTATTTCAGCATTCCCAACCACAGATGAAAACAGTATTTTTGATATACTGGTTGAGTCCTCAGATATGAAGGAAAAATACATTATAGAAAACTTCGTTGAAATAAAAAGTAATTTAGAAATGCACCATTTACAAAAACTGATTCAAGAAGTAGGAAACTTTAATAGTTTTATAACCATTAAAGATACTGAGTCAACACTTTAGTCTCTTGTGTTGGGTTTTCTGAGATATTTTCCTTCATATGGTGCAAGAATATTTGACTATTGAATGCATATAAATTGATTTTTAAATATAATTTAATTCCAATTTAATACCAACTATTCCAGACTATAGAAAAGAGAGAAATACTCCTTGATTCTTTATCCACTTTGTACAATCTTGATTCCAAAAATTGACCAACATAATACAAAGAAAGAAAATTCCAGTCAATCTCAATCATGACCATAGATGGAAACAAGCCAACAAACAAAATATGAGCTAGCCAAGTTACCCTAGGCATATCTTAACGCACTGGGATGTTCTGCTTCTTGACTTGGCTGGTGAATACATTGAGTTTTTCAAGACATTATCCTTTAAATTGAACAAATACATATTTTTAAAATGCATTTTGTATACTCTTCTGTTTTAGGGTATATTTAATAATAATAATAATCCCTCGGAGCACCTGACACACTCAGCCTTTCCTATTAAACTCATCCATTCCTCAAAACCTCTCAAAAACCTCTACAGGGTGCTCCGGGAAGTGCGGCCCACACACTAAGCAGCAGCAGCAGCAGCAGCACATGGAAACTGGTTAAAAATGAAAATCTGGGCCCTGGGCCAACCTACTGAGTTAGAAATCTCTGGAGATGGGACTCAGGAAGCTTTCCAGGTAATTCGGAGGCTCAAGTTTGGGAAGAACTGCTCTACTGAAAGCCACAAGTAATAGAGGGCTTACAGGCGAGAGGTGGAGTAAAACCCAGGAACCTGAGCCAGAAGCAACATGGTGCCCCAACCACAAGCACCGCCTTGCCTGTAACGCGTGCTGCACCATGCTGAGTTCTCCTTCTCTGAGGAACCAGCTGCTCCGGGACCATTCTCATTCCACAGTAAGAGTAATGATCATTGCTCAATGACTCACACCTGAACATATGTGCAATTATAGGGCAATGGTTCTTTAATTATAATACAAGATTCCTTCTCCTCACTGTTCACTGTGAAGCCTCCCAGAGGAAATTGTTGCTCTAGCTCTGAGTGAAGGGAAAATAAGTTCATTCTGAATTATCCAGGGACAAGGACTCTCTTTAATTCATAGACTAATCATCCATCTGTGGGAATATCCAGAAGTTCTCCTCCTTCCTGCTCCCTCTCTTTTGTCTTCAATATTACCCAGGACATTTTCATCTACAGAAAAAAAAACAACAGAAGGTCACTTTCATGTAAGTTCCTCAGTTCCTCAGGATACCTGCAAATGACTCATTGGGCATATAGAGACCAAAACAACTGGCCAAATAATATGTATTTTAACTACGAATTAAAATGCTCATTTTAACATATGAATAAAATAACCTTAATAAAGTTAATGAGCCATCAGTGATAGAATCAGAATAAAATTTGGTTTTTACAAAATCAAAGAAAAGACAAAATAATTAATTAATACAAGCACTTTGAAAAACTGTTTGACTGACAATATCTATAATAACTAAATATACCCAAAATCTGAAACATTCACTTCTAGTACATACCCAATAGAAAATATGTACAGCCCGGCCGGGTATAGCCCAGCAGTTGAGCGTCGACCCAGGAACCAAGAGGTCACCGAATTGATTCCCGGTCAGGGCATATGCCCAGGTTGCAGGAGGCAGACAATCAATGATTCTCTCTCATCATTGACGTTTCTATCTCTCTCTCCTTCTCCCTTTTTCTCTGAAATTAATAAAAAATATATTTAAAAATGTACATATGCTCACCAAAAACCATGTACAAAAATGCCCATAGCAGCATTATAGCACTATGCATATAAGCAAAAAAACTAGAATTAATCCTAATGGCCATCAACAGTAAAATGTATGATAAATTATGGTATATTCATGGAATATGCATACTTTACGGAATACTATTTAAATGAAAATGAGAAAACTACTGCTATATTTAAGAGCACAAATATAATGTTGAGTGAAAGAGGTATAAACTAAGAGCATATACTATAAAATTCTGCTTCTATAAAGTTCAAAACTATTCTAAGGTGATAGAAGTTATAACAGCATCTATCTCTGAAAGAGAGACTAATGACTGGGAGGGGGTATGAAGGAGGTTTATGGGGAACTGGTAATTTCCTAATATGAAAGATGGTTCTGTATAACTCCTCTGCATAAGTTAACCAAGTTTACACTTACGATTTGGCCATTTTTCTGTTATACTTCAATTTACCGGTAAAATGTTCCTTCAACAAATGTTTACCTTTACAAAATAAAAGAGAGAGAGAGGGAAGGAAGAAAGCGTCATTAAAGTAGATTCATTTGGTGCCAAATTCTCTGATTTAAGTAGTTCCTTGGGTCAAATACCAGCCTTGCCACTTATTAGAATGTGACTTTGGTTAAAGCATTGTTTAAATTCCTCTGTAAAATTAAGATGCAGTAATTCATTCATCCAACAAAAATATATTGAGTACCTACTATTATAGGCAATTGAGATATAGCAATGAGCAAAACACACCAAATTCTTATCCTCAGAGAGCCAATATTCTGATGAGGAAGGCAGGAAAAACGTCCCCTCTACCTACTTCATAGAATTTCTGTGCATCTTGAGAGAGGTCGTGGCAAGAACCTGCTACTCAAAATATGGTTTGTGGACCAGCAACATTACCACCACTTGGGGATTTGTTAGAAAGGCCAATTCAGGCCCCAAGCCTAGACCTACAAAATCGGTGCCTCATTTTAACAAGACCTCCATATGAAGTTTGGATGTGAAGTTTGAGAAGCACTGTGTGAATCATAAAATGCTGTCAACTGCAGGCTATTACTATTATTAATCATGCTCATCAGGAAATTTCCACAATCCTGCTTTATAGCTACATTCTTATTCCAGGAAATAAGGGATGTGAAGTTAAGAAAGTACATGTTTACTCCCGTCTTAGAAGCTGCTCTACCTTCAGGACATGTTGTTTTGGAATGTTTCCTTCTGTTT